>JAHKKF010536796.1:0-18566 GCA_019740295.1 Labeo calbasu | reverse complement strand
ACTTTTATTTGAATTTTCAGTACCTGATACTTTAAAAGAAGTCTGTATGATGCCATAAGGGACTCATAAGCGTAGAAACAAAAAAAAAAATTTAGTTTGAATCCTCATGGATTCAGCCAAGTAATCCCCTCTTGTCGTTTGTGGGGGTAAAAAAGTTTTCTCACAGACTTCAAATGGCATTAATTTGCAGATTTGTTTAATATAAGACCACGGGCAGTATGATCACACCCAAAACCGGGATGTGCTTGAGTAGCTGTTTGATGTTTTTATTTTAAATGAAAGATGGTTTATGCTTAGCGAAATTGTGCCCAGCCCTCTCGCTCTGTCTATATATATATATATATATAAAAAAAAGCACAAGAGAGCATAGAAATCAAGGAGTCTCTATTTTTCTTAACTCTCAAATTTTATATAAAGACAACGTAATTGGTAGAAATTAGAAGTGGTAGTAGGTAATGCGCCTTTGGCATTAAATCTGTCCCCTTAATTATTCAAAACGGAAAAAAAAGGTCTGGTGGTTAGTGGCTGCTATTGAAGTGAAGATTTTCGGTTTTTCCTCGTGTTTGAACTCATGCCTCGTGTGGAGTGACTGTAAGTGTGTAGTTAATGAAGGTGAGGGATATATTCTTCAATCCATTGACATGGTTTTGCACAGTACTTTTAGTTGTAGTTTTTGTCTTTTCTTTTTTTTTTTTTTTTTCTTCCTGTCTCTCCATATAACGTGGAGCTCCATTGCCTTAGACCAGACAAGCAGGAGGCTTTTAACTGGACATCCTGGGCTGACGGGGGCTCTACACCAGCATCGGGAGGACAGAGTAATGATGGTGATGATGATGAATGAGCATCTGGACGTAATAAATCACGCTCACAGACACTTTTTGCTCCTGAGAGACAAGTCATCAATGCAATGCCATACATGAAACTGATTCTCCATGATGTGCTGGGAGCACATGGACATTATCTGTGATCTATCTGTATGTGACACGTGTGTGTAAGGCTGTGAGAGTCTCCCGTTTGTCTGTCTGTGAGTATATATATACATAAACTTGTATGTATATATAAAATTATGCATCTTCTATGTACTACGGGCAAATAATAAATAGAATTTATGCTATGAAATTGTCTGTGTGTGTTTGCAGTTGTTTGAATACCAGTTTTTAAATATTAAAAAGGTTTTCTGTAACAAAAGGTAAAATTTCATTGACACATGCATTATACATTACTTAACAGACGATCAACGATCTATCACGCCACATTAAAGAGCGCCAAAACGGTATTTATTGCTTGATTTTCCTAATGAAATGGACAGAATTTGAAATCTGAGTCTTTCTTTTATATCAAAAGTAACACAAAGCTTAGCCTGTTGCGATTTATTGGATGGGAGGCGCACTATGTACTGTTCTTTCATCACCCGAAAACAATACGTCGTGGTACTCTCCAAAATGGCGCTAGGGCAGGGTTGCCAGTTTTTCACAACTAGCACAATCGCGTTTCGAGAGGGGTCTTCCATTAAAAATGGTGTTCCGGGGTGTAAAATACACCTTTTTTTTCTGGGTTCGCCCTGGTAAATTCGCATTCCAGGGGCTAAATATGACGTTATTGTGTTCGTTTATACAAAACAACCCGCGGCAACAGTGTTAAACTAGCCCAATTCCGCGGGAAAACCGCAGACTTGGCAACACTGCACTAGGGTGACCTGGAGGAGAAGAATTGTTGAATAAAGTTGTTATTTCAGTTTTTTGCACAACAAAAATTATTCTAGTAGCTTCGTAAAATTATGGTTGAACCGCTGATGTAACATGGACTATTTTAATGATGTCCTTACTACCTTTCTAGACCTTGAACGTAGTAGGACCTTTGCTGTCTATGCAGGGTCAGAAAGCTCTCGGATTTCATAAAAAATATATATTAATTTGTGTTCCAAAGACGAACGAAGTTTGAAACAACATGAGGGTAAGTAAGTAATGAGAGGATATTCATTTTTGGGTGAACTGTTCCTTTAATACGTCACAAATTCTAGTCAAACATTGACTAAACTAACAACATACAAACAATTATATTTTTTTGCATTTTTTATTAAATGCACTGAGCGATAATTGTTTGTCTGTAACTGTAGATTTTTTTTTTTAATTAGAAATGCAGAAATGCAGATATTTTTAAAGGGTTGCCAATGTACAATTATGATTCAAGTCATTTTAAGCCAAATCGTTACCCTCCTCTCCTTCAAATTATTTTTTTTTCACTCATTCTTTGTAAAATGACGTCAGTACGTAATGCGTTGCGTGGCGTTGAAAACCTGCTCATCATAAAAACCGGACCGTTAGTGTTTATTCTGCACTAGCGCTTGTACGTCACTAGAGGGCGCGTATTGCTGTTAAGAACATGAATTGCTGAGTCACTTTTGTTGTAGGCCATGTCCGGCCATTTTCACTTAGATTTAAAATTTCCAGCTGCCTTTTTTGTTTTTTTTGGGATTTGGGATGACCATTGTTCAAACGTTAATACTGGTGAGCTAATATTGTGGTCGTACTGTTAATCACAAATCAGAGCTTGTTTTCTTATTGTGCATTAACGTTACATTTTAGTAGAGTGCCATTCATCTGTTAGTAAAGTGTATTTTGTATGAGATTTTTCATCAGTAATAGGCTACACACTTGACAAAAAAACAAAACAAAACGAAATGTTCCTGCGCCATTCAAATGCATACAGGGAAGAATGTGGATGGGGTTAGTTGTCACGTTTTTTTCCAGTGCATACTTCTCAGTGTAGGTTTATTTTCGCTTTCCATACCTTAAAGTCTTAGCTGCAAAAAAAAGCCACTGAACACACACTTGTTGTCCCACACTTGTTTACAATGAAAAAAAGGATACAGTTCATTAAACGCATTAACTCGCACAACCGCATGTGGGGTAATTTGTCACAAAGCGATCCTGCTTGGCATTAACATTGATTTGAGGGCAAATACAGTTTATTGAAAAACATAAATATTACATTTAATACATGAAAATATTAAAAACTAAATATTAAAAACTAAATAATTCACCACATGTTTGTTTGTATTAATGGCTTTGCAGTGACATGTAAACAATCATGAAAATATATAAAAATAATTATAGCTAAATAAAATATTTTTTCAATATAATTACATCATATTATATCATATATATTACATAATATAATATAATTATAATATATCAATTTATCTGAAACTACACACAAATATTTTTAAAAAGCATTTGAATTATTGAAATTTACACTGTGTATAAACGTGGCAACCTGACCTGACCTGAAAGTCCCTGAAACTCCTCCTGTATGTATTTACACACACACCAAATTATATAAGCAAATACATATTTGTTTAATATCTGCTGTCCAACGTTATAGTTTGCATAAACACCCCTCAAACTGCCAGTAAACCTCTTTAGGTGTACTTTTAACAAATAAGGTTTAGGTGTAACGATTCCTGATCGGCACCTTAAAAAAGATCCATTATGAAATACTTTGTATGTGACCAGGAGCAAAGTAGGCCATTGGCATGTCATATATTAGCATTGTTCGACACGGTTGAGCAGGCAGCTCCATTACTATCATGACAGGAACACATCAGATAATCTGGCCAGATCATTTTCAGCAAATTTGACAAATCCTTCAGCCAGTTCAGAGGCTTCACGTTTTGTTATTTGTGTGTACACTGTGTGTACGTGATTATATGTGTACATATTGTAGTTATATTTTCAAAATCTATCTATCTATCTATCTATCTATCTATCTATCTACCTATCTATCTATCTACCTACCTATCGGCAATCTTGTTTTGTGTATTTGTGTCACAAGCCCCAGTGCCTGTGCAGAAAGTGGAAGGAAGCTGCATTGAATTGAGTTCTGTGCTGTCAGTCACTGCAACCACAGTGAACTTCTCATGAAAATGGAAAGCAAAATGCACAGCACTTCTTCCCAAAAAGTCTGATAAAAGTGGCCCTGTTGACTGGCCAATGGCTCACCACCACAGGGCTTTTGGACATATTGTATCACCCCTTCTGTGGGAAAAACAAAGTTTTCAAGTGGCACTCCACCTGGCAGCTGCTCACACAAGCTCTTGTAACACTCATAAATTACAAAGCAGCAAACTTGTTATATTGGCCACAAAAACAATGACACATTGGCTGTAATGCAACGGGTGTTTTATTCAGCATTCTGCATTCACTTTCAAACATAAAGCAACACAGGTTGGCCGTTTATATTACTACACTAAAAAAAAAGATAACATTTTAAATAATTGGCTTTGTTCAAGTCAAAAATACTATTTAACATCACTGAACCAACCTGTAAACATCAATTTATACCAGCAAAACTACTTTTTATAAATTAAATCGGGTAGAAATTGCACTTTTAGGTAATAAGTACGTTACCATTTTTTACAGTGTATTTTTTGCATATACTGAATTTAAAAACGGTGTTTTTAAAAAGCACTGGGGTTAAAAAGCAATTATCCTATGCACACACTTAAACAATTATATTATCTTGATGTAAAACATGACATAAATCGATATGCACACAAATAAACTGGATCAAAACAATGACTAACAAGTGTTTTGATGAAAAAGATGAAAGATTTTGACACTCAGGGACCTCACTGGGACAAAACAAAATATTGCAGTTGAGCAATTTAACATCAGACACTGGGGAAAAAAAAAAATGAGACACAGGCCCAGGCAAACAGTTTGTGAAATGCAGATGAAAGGTCTGCCGCATAATGCTTCCTTATGTCTCCATTTGTACCAGTCTGATCTTGTAGCAGTGTGATAAAAAATAATAATACAATTAAATAAAAAATAATAATGATAATAATAATGATGATGATTAAATAAATTAATATTTTATAGTTTATATATTTTTTATAAATTGTATTGTTGTGTATGTTTTTCTATGCATCCGATTATGTGTTTAAAATAGCAGTATTGAATGAGAAAAAAAGAATTGTTTACTCCAACTTTCATGCAGTTAGATTGAACCCTTATGCTATAATTTTTACTAGTATTAAAATAATAAAAAAGCCTCTCTTAAAATGTTCTCAAGTTTAAAAATATTATATTTTGCACTGGTCACTCAGTTCATTTTGAAAACCCACATAAGAAGCAGCTGTTCCCATAAAACTGTTAACTGTCAGCTCGATCAAACTTTTGAAAGGTCAGATGCAGAGACCTCTACACCCACATATGCTACAATCTATAAACAAAACATCACAATTTCAATCACACTGTAAAAAGTGATGACCTGCAATTGTTAGAGCAATTCCTACCTGATTTAACCCATAAGATAGAGTTTTGCTGGTATAAATTAATGTCACCATTTTTGGTTTACCATTTGGATGTATGAAAATATATGCATATATAGAGAGCATATGCTTATACAATATACTCTAACTCGACATGATTGAGAATGCAAGGGTCATCAGTTTGCTTTGATATTTTTCAGTACTGACAACTATTACAGTTTTTAGTAAAATCTTCATTTTTGCATTGTGTCATTTTTGACTTTCGATTTCACATTATAATGCTATACATTCAACATATTATATATTATTTATAAGTTACAGTTTTAACTAACCCACACACAGCTCTCGAAATAAACATAAAAAGCCTTCTTTTTAATTGTAAACTATACATAAATGATAAAACGACCACAGACATGCCCAAACATGACTAGAGTGTTTGCTCATTTTAATATTGTTTTATTTACCTTTTTCTCGTTGACAGTCGGTATAAACCCATGTCGGGAGCTGAATAATTGTCATAAATGTAATTCATTGGATTTGGAGAATAAAGCTTGATCAAACATCGTGCGTTTCTAGAAGGTTTTACGCAGCCGCGCAACCAGGAAGAGGATCACTGCATAGCATCTCCATAAACGAGAAAACTTCGTTTTGAAACGCCAGACACGCTATAATGTCGTCGTCTCTCGCAGGGTAAGTTTGGAGACATTCGTGTGCGTTTTTACACCGAAAGCGCCTAAATTTGAAAATCTTGGCACTGCGCGCCGGACTGCGTTTCCTCCCACCGATCTAACGGATTTCTGATGCTGCTCGACCATGAAAACCCTCAGACAGTCACCATTTTATCATTCATCGGCTATCCTTTTATATTCTGCAAACGTAATAACAACAATCCATTAGTCCACGACGCACGAATTCTAAAATAAAAGCGCACTGCTTCTCCAAGAAAATATGGCACTCTTATTACATTCGAATTCATTGTTGAAACGTGTGTTTGTGGTCTGGTTTTGAAATGAATGCCACAACCGCATGTCAAAATATTTGTTTTAGATTACTGCGAGAGAAAGCACAGAAATAATGTGCCTATGACGCATATTTAGATTTCATTGTGCATGCGTTGTTGCTGTTTCGATATGGGTTTGTAAGTAAGGATGTTCGAGATTATGAAAAGGATCTTTTAATAATCTATAATATCTAAAGTATCTCTGAATTCATTGTTTCATATATCTAGAGGGAAAAAAACATGTATACCTTTGTATAAAAATGGATGTAGTGACTATACAATGTATAGAAGTACCAAAATACAGTCCTTGCACCTTGAATGTGAGTGTACATAACATTTAGTAACCAATGTAAAGCATTATTTTTAATCAAACATGTTTCTGAGTTTAGAGAATTTAGGATTAGGCCTATACTCCGTTTGACCTTAATAAGACCTGCATTGTCATGAAAAGGTCAAAATATCTGAAAAAAATTTGTTCTTGTTTGTTACTTATGCCACAGCATTAGTTACTGCTGATATTTTTATATTAGAATTTTCATTTAAAAGATACAGAAGTAAACTGATTATGGCAAACTACTTATTCCATCATAACTTTTGTTTTTTAAAAAAACATTTAATGACATTTTTTTACAGTATGTGATCAATTACACCGCTAGCTGTATTTTTAGATTTATTTTAAACCCTATAAAGTAAATATTAAAATGACTTTTATTTTAGAAACTGAAAACTGGTCGAGGATAATCCGAACAGAAAAACAATTAGCGTAACGTCATTGACTCCTGCAATATTGTAAAGGTGAGAGAAATGTAGCTAATCGTCAAATGGATTTTAGGAATGGAAATTAGCTTATATTAATTTACTTTAGCTTTTTTGCTACAATGAAAGCTAAAACTGATTATTGTCAGCGGTAAGGCTCTTCAAAGTATGTTTACAGAGGGAACGGCAGACAACTTGCTCTGTACACTAAAAATATACAACCGCCACCGCGAACGTCACAGCGTTTTATTTTTCTCTTTTAAACATTCGACAACATCAGACAACACTTATCAAGGTTCAACCAATTATATTCAGTTATAATCATGTTTTAATACAGTCTCAGAAATGTTTTCTAGGCCTACCCGTATTTCAGTGACACGAGGCCAGAGTTAAACACAACGTCACGAAAACATACCGAAACCGTTTAAACAGCTGTCTTTGGTTATTTTTGCAAGGTTTTAATATTTTCAATGCGACAAAAGACAATCTTTCACAGTAAATCAATAGTTAAAAGTCATTCGTTACAAGCAAAAGTGCAAATTCAATGTCATAAAACTAAACACAATAAAAACAGAGCAGTCATGGGGTTAAGTCGATTTTGACCATCATAGTGCAATTACTTTTCAATACAAATGAGATTTGTGGTTTCATTGAGCATCAATTAATTTAGGTTATCTTTATTTCTTGTTACGAAACAGGACATAAAGGACAGGTGTGACATCCTGAAAGTTAGTGAAAGAAATTATCTACACAAATCTAAAACTGAGACTTAGATGACCTGAAAAAAATCTCATAGAAAAAAATTAAATCCATTTAGCCAGATAAATTGGGGGCAATCTGAATAACATGCAATGTCATCTGAAAGGTTAATTGTTCTTCCCACGAAGACAAGCCCCTGAGCCCAATATTTTACAATGCAATGAGAGGTAGTTGGCTGAATTGTCTGCAATGCATTAAACCGCTCATTCAGCATTTGTATGCTACCTCTGTTACACAACAAAACACACAGGCTCATAGTCATAATCTCTAGCTGGACTGCAAAGGCGCAATGTTCTCTAACCACTCCACAGTTTTGTGTTTTCTGTGCATGAGCGCCAGGTCACGAGGTGTGTAGCCGTTTGCGTTATGCAGAAAAGGCGGCGTGCCGCAGTTAGATACGAGAAACTGCACGACATCCAGGTGTCCCTCCCGCGCCGCCAGATGCAGAGGCAGGTTGCCGTCGTTGTCCGGGAGATTGACATCAGCACCATTCTGTGCGAGCACCTGTAGAGTGTCCAGATATCCGTCTCGGGCGGCATCGTGACTGACGGTCAGTTGTAGGATGGGGTCGCGCTCGTTTGGGTCGGCGCCCGCTTGCAGCAGCATCTCCGCTATGCGCGGGCAACCAAGTTTCATCACCTGAGATGTACAACCCAAAGAAAACGTGTTAAGGTGCTTAAAAATACAGTTAAATTAATTCATTACATGAATCACCTTTTAGTGAAAGTGTAGCCTCATGAGTGCATTATTAGCCTATTATTTCTTTTTCACGATATAGGTTAAAATATAAATGAAAACATAAAGGATATATATATAATGCATTTTGGAGTGTACCTATTATTATTATTATTATTTTAGAAGATACTTAATTATCATGTAATTAGTAATAAATTGAAGAAAGGAATTGCTATAGTTTGAAAGAATAACCACGAGTTAAAAACCTGTGATACATACATGAAATCTATCCGTTTTAGGCATATAACGACCTGCTAAATTATGACTCTCTGAGCTCTGATGATAGGTATTATGTTATGAAATGATGGCATGGACTTAATCGACATAACCAGGAAAACAATCCCCATACTATGAATTATGTTTATGGAAATTTCACGAGGAAGTTCACCAGTACATCACACGAATTGTTTAAAATGGCGAAGTCTCCATTTTACACAGCTCATTTTTGGATAAGCATTATGCATGCATTTTTTGAACTCATATTAATTAGGGACCACATGAAATATTTATATTTTTTGTATAAATCCATTTGTCACATCGCAGAACCATTTAAAATGACCTAGTGAAGGTAAAAGGTGACACTTCGGTCAAAAGCAGTGACCAGTCACAGCAACTAAAACATACAATTTTCCTTGTTCACTCATGTATTTTCTAACCTAAAATCGTGATGTTGTTAAAACAAAAATTAACGAATATTTTATGTACCAACATGTACGCCACATATGCATAGGCAGAAATTGGCATATGCTACAGCTGCTAAAGTCGAGATGGGGATTACCCAGTGTTTATACTCATTCTGAAGCTGAGAATAGTTTGTGTGAATATGACAAAGGGTTCATGAGTAATTTTAGAATATTTCATTCCGACCGAAATTAAATTACCTATATTGTTTTTGGTGCAAGTCCAAACGGCCTTCTGATAAGCAGAATATTTTATGTATAACTGAAATAAGTTAAAACGCAACAAAAATCAGCCTCTCGAGGCTTGTACGATTTTAATGTATTTATTTTATTTAATTCTAGAATTTTATTCTACCCCATAAAAGGAAATAATAAACATAAGCATCTATAATCACCTCGGGCCTTTATAGAAAGTCCTTGATCATTACAAATACATGTTAACTTTGTTGTTACACTTACGTTGTATAAAACATATAAAAACAAATACAATGAGGTCTGAATTATCCTAATTTAGGCGTAAAAGGCTGCCAGAAACTGTAATGTCAGATTTCATTTAGCTCGTGAGCTGACTGTGGTGTAATAAAACACTTTTCAGTTTCCACAATAAATTCTTTATGTATCAGAACACGAGAGACGCTAATCTGTTGACATAATAAAATATAGATAATTTGTAACAGGTGCGTACATGCTGGTTCGCAGGTAAACGTTATAAAAAACCACAGGTTTAGTTAGAAGTAAATTAACCAGGCCACTGCTAGTGACTGCAAGAAGGAAAAGGACAAAATGTTTTCCTGAGCCTGATGCACTATGCATTATAAACATCGCGTTTAGATATGAAAGTCGTTCGTGGAGATGTGAGTCTAACCTGCAATGGTGTCCTGCCGTACTTGTTCTTCTCATTAACGTTCACGTTGCTTTGCAGTGTCTGCTCAATTTCGTTCAGATCTCCAATCGCAGCTGCAGTGCTCAGCCTATCTATAGCTGTGTCCTCGGCCATTGTATCCTGACAAAGGAGGGTAGAATATCTCTGATGCTCGCGTTTTGAAAAAATGTCCGCTGGTTTAGATGTAAAAAGTACTACAAAGCTGTAGTAAATAGTCCGATCCTCCAGCCCCCCTAAAAAAATATCCGTTGGAGATGCGCCAAGGTCCACCCACATTAATATCGTCCTACCGAAGCCATCGGAACCAGCGGAGAAAACAGGGATGCCATGCCATCTCTTATCGAATCTATGCACAAGCAAGAATTATGTGGGGGAAAAGAGAGATAAAGAAAAGAAACATCCTCTTTTATGTGCTCAATGCGCGAAGTTCCTCCCCGTGTCCATGAATGACATGCAGCTCTCCTGTGGTCTCGGTCCAGATATGATCTCACATTCAAACAGATCTGTAGTAGTCACATGAAAAATGCTTGTATCTGAGAGCCAAACTTTCCTTTCATGAGTCCTCTGATATTAACTACATGCAGGTGCAATGGGCTGGAGAGCTGCGATGCGTTCATGGCATTCGCAGATGTTGTCATTTCAAGCCTCCGAACGACCTCTGAAACAGATAAATAGAGGGAGAAGACTGTTATTCCGCGAGGAAATTTCTAATATGTATCCAGCGGCTTTGCAAGGATGCGTTCTGAGTTTTATGCACGCTTCCCGCCCATTTTGAATATGAAACGTCAAAAGCGAGTATTCTTTGATCTGCACATCAAAGAACGCTGGCGTGATGGATATCAAAATTTGTTAACTGACACTAGTCCGGCATTTCAAACTGACACGCGTAGAAATACGAAAAGCTCGGTCTGCGCTCAAGCGTGGCAAACGGCAGCGTGTGAATGTCTACAAATGTTCTGTCGTAGTGATTCCTCGCGCACGGAGGTGCAGATACACTGTGACGATCCAGCCGATGATGGACGACGTCATAATGGATCATTTAAAATGAAACATGTTATCCACTACCTGCAGGATGGTTAGGCTACGTCGCGGGCATCGAGCTATCCTCTTCGACCGGTTTATGAGCGTTGAATGAGCTGGTTGGAAGACAGCTGACTTTGTCAGAGAGAGTCTGCCGCTGTTGTTTGACATCACTCCGTTTTTTGAAATAAAGGGCCGACACTTCCGCCCACTCTTACTAACAGACGCGGAGTGAGGCGGGACTCAACGGTAATGCTGAGAGAGATGCACTTTCTGCTTTCTTCTCACAGGTTCTGCCCTGTTAAACATTCATCCTTAAGTTGGAAAGGCTTTGAAGTGTTGGTATTACTATTATAAAATTCCTCTCTCCATAAAAGTGCGTTTGAAGTGAAATTTATTCAAATTACTGCTATGATGAAAGGCTGTAAAACAGAGGAAGGTTTATATTTAGCCATGTGAAGAAACCCTCCAGCCCACCAAAGGTGCAATCTGTCTGAAAATGCACAGTTTATCAATATTTCACCATCACATTTTGTTTATTCATTGCAATAGCTAGCGTAATATGTTTACATTAACATTACTACACACTTAGTAGTACACTGAGACATACAGCTACATCCCTGCTCATAAAACCTAAACAAGCCTACACTAATTTTTGTGTTTTAAAGTATTTTGGACACTTTTCAGTGGGCAAGGCCGTGAGACCAGCCAACCGGCTTCGGCTGGTTTATGTATTTTTAATTATTGTTCATTTTTTTTCGGGACAGGCACACAAAGCAAGGTTTATGGATATCTCTCGGTCTGCTGGTTTAAGATGGTCTAGCCGGTCTCCTAGCCTGGCCAAGATCAAGGCCTCCCAGCCTAAACCTGCTCTAAACCACTCTAAAACCAGCATTGCATGGCTGGCATATCTGCAAATATCAGCGTAGACTGGTTTATTGATTTGTTTTTGTTTTATTATTATTTTTAAGACTCGCTTTATATTTGTAGGTTAAAGTTTAAGCAAGTTTAACTGCGAAGAAAGTTTCTAGTTTGCTAGTTTAGGATGGTTTTACCTGGTTTTAGCTTTCCAAAATATAGTGCTCTGCTGTTTGACAAGCTAATTTCTCACCCTGACACACTAAAAATCGCTCTAAACCCATTTAATACTAGTCTAGTAGAGCTGGAATACATGCAAAGACCAGTGCAGACTGCTTTGCTGATTTGTTTTTGCTTTATTATTATTATTGAGACAAGCTTTACATTTGTAGGTTAAAGTTTAAGTAAGTGTGACTGCAATAAAAGTTTCTAGTTTGCTGGTTTAGGATGGTTTCATCTGGTTTAGCTGGTCAAGATGGTGCTCTGCTGCTGACAAGCTAATTTCTCATCCTGACACATTTAAAATTGCTCTAAACCCATCTAAAACCAGTCTGGCAGGGCTTGCACGTACCTGCTAAGATTAGCAAACCAAATTAAACTAGTTTAAGTTTTTTTTCAGCACAGATAACAAAGAAAACCTGTGAGTTTAGTCAGAGTACTCATTAGTAAAATTAAATCACCTCTACTAAAATTTGTGTTTAGATTTTTCTCAAAGCTTACTAATGTTTGGTTGTTCATCATGGTTGGCAGAGGTATATATAATGTTTACAAAATAAAAACTAATTTTAGTGGGGTTGTATTTGGGTAGTGAACTGTGAAAAATTGCTACAGACAAAACAGTTGTTGTTTTGGAAAAGCCTACACTGCCCATAAATGTTTAATGAAATATTTCTAACAGCTTTTTTGTGGTAAAATATGATAAGGTAGTCAAAGAAGTCGCTTGTTTGACAGTCTATTCAAATTCAAGCGCGGCCCTGCTGCTGCTTTAAAAATACACAGCTCGTTCCAACCGTGTGAGTTCGCGCGACAGTTCACAGCACTTCTTTACGGCAGCCGTAAGATGTTCCGTTGCTTTGAACGCCGATCCAGAACAGCAAAGTGACGATAACAGAAAAACTGAAAGCCACCAAACACTGACAACGCGGCCACGAAGAGCAGCATTTAGACTCAGTTACTTGCCGCACACTGATAAACCGTGTCCTGAGCTGCTCTTTTGAAATCGGTGGTTGATATTTTTGAGGTTTTTACATGAGTCGTTAGCCTCTTACTGCAATGGCCTCCGACAGCAACATGGACAGAGAAATGATCCTGGCCGACTTTCAGGTGGGTTTCCTCCCAAAAATACTGATGATCTGTGATTTTATAAGATCTGGATGTGTACATGAGGCCCGTTCATGTGGCTACTCAGTGGTAGCCGGGTAACGGCTATTGAAAGTCACTTCTTTTTGTTGACATCTCTCGGGATGATCAGCTGTCAGTGGCTTTGTTTGAATTATTCAGCAAAAATGAAACCTGGAAAGCACATGACCAGACAAAAGAACAATAGACAGCTTAAAATACATAATTTTATTGTCGTCTTCTCATGTGGGACTTGAAAACATTACTGAACTGTCATCTGAAGCCTGGTCTGTCTTTTTTATGACCCTGTAATAGCCAGAAGCTGTCAGATGACTCTGTACGGTTTTCTCTGTTTCTGCACTGCCATCACCTGTCACGTTCATGTTTTTCAGTTTGTTTGCCTTGAGATTTTAATTATATGTCAGTTTACACGTATTGACCTTTGTGTTTTGATTTGAAAACTTTCATAGAAACCGAAAGAGATCTGAAATATGTAGCAATTACAAATATTTTGAGGTGGCGTCCTCCAAGCTTACCTAGACTGTTTTATTGTGACTACAAACTTAAAGGTTTACGATAATCATCTCTCATGGAATTTAATATCTTTTCCTATGTTATATTGAATAAAAAAATTTAGTATGACCTTATATATAAAATATAAATCTGTATTTTATATATACACGTGTGAATATTTATAAAATATTCAGCGCATAATGCGTTTATGTAGCCTGCAACAAAATAAAAATTCAGTCATTCTCAGAAATTTCATTCTTTTAATCTTTTATTATGCAAATATCAAAACCTGTTTGTTCTTTTTATTTCAGGCATGTACCGGAATTGACAACATTGCTGAGGCGATCACACTTCTAGAACTCAACAACTGGGACTTGGTGGTAAGATGCACTTTGTTTGTTAAATCTGTAAGACTGACACACAGCTAGATTTGTTTCAAACCACAAACGATTTTAACAAGTGCATGTGTCCCGCATATTGTTTGTTTGTGGACTGTGGTGATGCATCGGAGACAAAGCCACTATGTTTAGTGCAAATGCTGTTTAATGGTGCCATTGTTCACAGGGCGTTCTGGCATAGTTCTGTAGTAGCTGCATTTCCATATACCAGTTACGTTGACTCACAGCAGAGGTTAGTCATCAACAAATCCTGGTCTGACGTGTATGCAATTCAAGGCTTTATTTTTGTTTATAATTTGGCACCGTGAACAATTTGCTTATAATTAGTCTTTTAAGGCTGATTACGAACCGTTCTAGCACAGTTCTATCTAGAACTAATGTAATATAATACAAATCTTTATAATGAACCAAGCAAAATCGCAGCTGTACTTGACTGCCAGGGATCGCCCTGCATTTTCATGTACGGAAAACAGTAGGATTAACTTTTTAATATTACCTTCTGTGCTTTATAGGAAAAACCCAATCCTCAATAAAACTAACTATTATTATTTATGATAAAACTTAAGCTTTTCGCTGAAATACTGTAATGTCATCAGAGCCAATTATATGCTTTTGAAGCATGAACCGAAGTGAAAACATATTATCAAGTCTTTGCTGAAGCTGTTCCAGAATGTTTAAGAAGTAGTTCACTTCCAGAACAAAAATGTACAGATAATGTACTCACCCTGTTGTCATACTAGATGTTCATGTCTTTCTTTCTTCAGTTGTTAAGAAATTATGTTTTTTCTAGCTCTGCCATGCACGTGCGTACTCTGTGCAGTCCCGCTCAGGATACTTAGGGTAGCTTGAAAAACTCCCAACGTATTTTCTCCTCCAACTTCAAAATCGTCCTACATCACTCATTTACCTTTTTTGTAAAGGGCGTTTGACCTTCTTTGCACGTTCACTTTGTAAACACTGGGTTGGTACTTCTGCAGCGATGTAGGACCTTTTTTGAAGATGGGGGAGAAAATGAGTTGGGAGTTTTTAGACATACTCTAGCTGTATTGAACCGGAATGCACAGAGTACATGTGGAGCTGGACAAGATGAGCATTTGAGGTTAAAAAGTATATACTTTTTTTTTTTTTTTTAGAAAATGACAGATTGTTTTGCTAGATAATACCCTTATTCCTTGGCTGGAATAATTTAGAGCCTTTTTGAAGCTGCGTTGAAACTGCATTTTGGAAATTCAAACTCACAGGCACCGTAGAAGTCCACAATATGGAGATAATTCCTGAAATGTTTTTCTCAAAAAAACATTACTTCTTTACAACTGAACAAAGAAAGACATGAACATCTTGGATGGCAACGGGGTGAGTACATTATCTGTAAATTTTTGTTCTGAAAGTGAACTACTCCTTTCATAATATTGTAAGCGCTGCATCTATTCATGTATTCTGTAGCTTTTAGAAACTAATTGAAACTGCACTAAACACTGCAAGGCTAAATTGGGCCTTATCTCTGCGTTTGGAAGTGCATTTTGCCACACATATTCCTTAGGACGTGTCATTCATCTCAATAAATTCTAAATGTGTTCGGTTAAAAAAAAAAATAAAATAAAATTAGTTTGTGTTGGCAAATTCCCCCAAACCACCTGCGCGCAACAAGTCCATGGTTCCACATGAATCATTTAGGCTAAATTACAAATTTTGCCTTCAAAACGTGCAGTAATTATGGCACTTAATTATCAAATGGTAAATACTTGGTATGGCACTATTAGGACATCAAAATGCACTGCACTGTAAAATTATGTGACCTATTGTAAAAGATTTTTGCATTCAAACATACAGACAGTCTG
The DNA here is from genome assembly GCA_019740295.1 of Labeo calbasu. NCBI lineage: Eukaryota > Metazoa > Chordata > Actinopteri > Cypriniformes > Cyprinidae > Labeo > Labeo calbasu. The sequence continues at coordinate 2,513 of JAHKKF010536796.1, read as the reverse complement.
TTTAATGTTAGCTCTTCAACTGATCTATTGAGAAAGCAATAGTATCTAAGAATTATTTGCCCTCTTTTAGGATTTTTTTCAGGTTTGGTGATGTGAATCACTTGTAATTTAACATTTGCAGAACATAAGTAAGTTTTGTTATTGCATAATAAACTATTATCTCACAGTTATCACAACATGAGCATGAACCTTTTCGATCAATTTGCATCTTTAGTTCTTTCGGATTCAGTCCTCTTCCATCAAGAATACTCAAATTTGTTTCATTTGTTACTTCTGTTTTAATTTCTTTTTCCTCTCTCTCTATTTATATGCCGATTCTGTGATACACAAAAGTATACAGTTCCTACATATTTAATTTTAAAGCATCATTAGAGGCAGTAAACTACGGTAGCGAAATGCATGCCCAATCATAAGTCAAGATCTGTACCTTTTTTTTTTTTTCCAAGCAGGAACTGTTTCACTCCTAGTGAACAAATAGTAGCTCCTTTGTTGCTCCTACTGTGCAGCGCTTATGTGTCTAAGTGTCTGTTTCAATCGATAATGTTATTTGAACAGACAGCAATGTCTACTGCAGTGTAGTCTGCAGATACCCACACCTTTTTATGGCCTTTCATCTTATCTATTGCAAACAGGTCATTTAGACAGATCAAAACGGCCCTAAACATGCCTTGTTGCAGGAGCCCGTCCCACCCCTTGAATGTGGATATTGTAATTGAAGTCTTATTACAAGCATCCTGGTGATTTATAGTCTGCTATATCACCTTTCATTTGCCGCCGTACAAACATTTCACCTCTACAGCCTGAAAAATATGCAGCTGTGACAGGTGTCACACCACAGACAAAGGCGGACAGGCAGAGCTTGTTTTGTTTGGGTGAATGTAATGGGGGCGTGTCCTTTGGCAGTTTCCGTAGTGCTGATTTGCATGGGGGACTTCATATGACCCAGTCTTGTATTTACAGACGGTAATGAAGGTATAAAGAATGCAGTGTCAGGACAGATCTAAAGCGGCAGTTTTCAAACAAAATGTGTGGTTTTGCAGACAGATTTTCCTCCACAAAGTTGCTTTTTATCTTAAAAGCAGGCTGCTTAACTATATTTAGCAGGAAGCTGGTTATATTCTGGCAGTCATTCAAAGAAAGCAGGCCCTAGCCACGGCGTGGTTAAGTGCACCTGTGAATGTGATGACTTGCTGTTCCCACTCAGGGTTGTGAGGTTGGTAAAGTCAAATAAAAAAAAAACAAAAAACTAGAGACGGGACAGTCAGCGAGTGTTTGAACACCCCACGCTGAAGCCAGGATGTGTGCCGCAAACACTTCATCAGATAAACACCGCGCTGCACCTGAGCAAATCTTTCATGAGAAGTCAAATGGAAGCCGTTAAATGTGTAATGCACGTCTTTTGCATATTTGCAAGCATTAAAGGGTTAAAAATATCTGATGCTCTGTCTCTACAGCAGACAAAACATCATTTCTGTGGCCTCTACCGGCATGGAAAAAATTTGGGAGCATAGCAAGCGTTGCGATGTACGTCTCTGTATACACTTTGTTATTTGGCTCAATCAGAAGCCATTCCATTCAGATCTGTATCCACCGAGAGTAAGTCTCCTTATCACAGTCTGGCTCCAGAACCCACTTGCTCACACACGCACAGACACAAACACATCAGGCCCATCTCTGTGCATTCCACTTCAGCCTGATGAGAGAAAGAGAGGGGGAAATATGTGGCCCACATTGCTGGATACAGCCTGTGTGCTTTATGTTCGGGGTTAATGGCTTGCTGTGTATTTCTGTTATTTACATTATCATCTTTAAAAAGGAGCAGTATGTTTAGAGCATTTTTTATTTGGGTAGATAATGTGAAATTTCAAGTGTTGACAGCAGTTATGTCCTGCAGTATGATATGATATGCCATATCTTACATTAATTGATTTTTGTCTGTTTATTATATACTGCAGTTCAAAAACGAATACAGTAAAAACATCAATATTGTGAAATGTTATTACAATGTAATATAATTGTTTTCTAATTTAATATATTTTAATATTTTATTTAATTTATTCCTGTGACGCAAAGCTACATTTTCAGCAGCGCTTACACCAGTCTTCAGTGTCACATTATCCTTCAGAAATCATTCTAATATGCTGATTTGGTGCTCAGTAAATATATTTTTTTATTATTATCAATGTTAAAAACAGTTGTGCTACTTAATATTTTTGTGCAATTTCCCCCCAAATGTTTTTAAAATGAGTATTACAATGTAATATAATTGTTTTCTATTTTAATGTATTTTAATATTTAATTTATTCCTGTGACGCAAAGCTAAATTTTCAGCAGCTATTACACCAGTCTTCAGTGTCACATTATCCTTCAGAAATCATTCTAATATGCTGATTTGGTGCTCAATAAATACTTTTTTTTTTTTTTTTTTTTTTTTTTTTAAATATTATCAATGTTAAGAACAGTTGTGCTGCTTAATATTTTTGTGTAATCCCCCCTCCCAAAATTTTTTTAAT
>JAHKKF010536795.1:22405-32680 GCA_019740295.1 Labeo calbasu | reverse complement strand
GATGATTGGATTAGGACTGGTGTAAATGGGGCACTTGGCTATACTTGAATACTTCATTTGCATGCTTTGTTTGGGATCGTCACCCAGGTGCTTTGTCTACATTTCAGGGGACTGCCCCCTAAATGTATATAAACTACAATGTATCACTGCCTTAGTCAGACTTTTTGATGACTGCAGTGCCGAGCAGCGAGTATCTGAATAAAAAGAAACTTCTGCTTCAAGATACCCAAAAACGTCTTATGGTCTCTAAGAAAAAGTTTCCAACAAACTGCACAGGTTCGCTTTTTACAGTGTGTAGAAAATGCAGTCAACTTTTTGTCATCTTGGAGTGTGTATATTTTGGTGTTACGTTGCAAAGCGGTAATGTTATGTTGTAGAAACGCACACATTAGTGAGCAGCACAGCCAGATATTCAGCTATATCTGGGCTTTGCTTGACTATTTACAGCTACTGAATATATGCAAATGTTTGGAGAAGTATTTATGTCTGTCTGACATTCTTCACTGTGTTAGACTTTCATGCAGAGACTTTATATTGACTTCCCATAAGAGTTGGTGCGGCCATTTGTAAGTTTTATGGATCTGGCTTCCGGTCTCATTAGTGCTTAGCTATTTTTAGCTATACAAAACAGCTTGTTTTGCTGCTTGATATTGCAAATTGGCATGTCTTACTATATTATTTTATCTTGATTATGAGCTCACTGGTTTGTAGTGCAAACAGTTTTACCGTTTACTGCACATTGTTCATCTTCTTGTTATTTCCCTATAGTGGCTAATGAGCCAGTCTCACCCATAGGCTTACTTCTGCGTTGAAGACAAAGGTGGATAATGTTTAAAATGTATTTCAAACCAGTCACTGTGGTCTACACTTGTCTTCAGCTCCTCCAAATAAAAACTCCAAATAAAAACTCATTAAAATTATAATAACTTAAAAGTGAGATATATGTGAGATACATGCGCAGCATGACAAATTTAGAAAGATGAAAAGTCTCGAAAATGTGATGAAGGGAGAAAGTGAGCATAGAGAGGCTGGAGAAAAGAAAAAAAAGAAGAGAAAACTGAAGGAACGAAAGACCACTGAGCCAGCTCCACTTCTTGTGAAGGTCAAACCTCAGCAAACTCAAGTCAGTTCTTCAGTGAGATCTTCCTTCTTAAAGCCAATAGAGGCAGAACTTCCAATGCTTCCAAGTGTCTCTGAACACTTCACTCTACCAGCCATTCGCTTCAAACCCCTGCCAACAGTGACCAAACCGCCCATGTGTCCTTGTTACATCCCTTAAGTTGTGGTGGTTAAGTAAGTGGTGGTGGCAGGCAAATAACGAGCAAGATTTTGATCGCAAAACTACTTTAACCATTTATTGTGCAACAGTGCTCAGTGATAAAGTGGTATTAACAAGAGTATTTACAATATTTACAGTATTTACAAAGGGTAAACAACGAAACATTTACAAAACAAAAAGAAAGAAGGTGGGAAGGGGGGAGCATGAGAGGTGCCAAATAAAAGAAATAAACAAAACAAAACACAACTAGCTAGTATTTGTAATCTAAGCTAACTAGCAAAAAGAAAATGTAGGGAAAAAAAGTATTCGGTGTAACAACGCCCTAACTAAACTATTCTAATTAAGGGGGAAAACAAAACGTACAGTGGGGGCACTCTCTCCTAAACTAGTGTGTCTAATACATCCAGAATATCCTACGTGTTGTACAATGTATGTCACATGACCTACTTACCTGCTCACGCCTTCCCAACCTAATGTACAGTGGGGAACAGCAAAGATGGAACAGTAAACGAAAAGACTGTACACTGTACAAACACTATATTAACAAGGGACTTTTCAGGACATAAACACAATGTACAGGGCTATCTCAGACGGTATAACAAATAACAAAAAAGGAGCGTACAAGCATAACAGCGAAAAAGGTACAAATGAGCAAAAGCTGGAGCGCGCGGGACAGTAACGGGACTTTAAACTGGTCGCCGTGAGATGATTGGATAACGTAAACCGAGGCGTCATCATCCAGGTGGAAGAGTGACAGACTGGTGGGCCAATGGCAATCTGGAACACACACAACATACTAACACACACAAACTTTGCGCAACTTACATACGTAGCAGCATACGTAACAGTCCTCAAAAGCCTGCTGCTGCACCTGAGGAAGTGACCCTGCCAGGTACTCCTCTTCAAGTGGATCCTCCAAAACCATTGGTGGTTCCTCCACATCCCACTCCAGCACCTGATGAATTGTTTTCTCTCCGATGCTCCCAAGTGAGTCCTCCCAAGCGACTGGTGGTTCCTCTGAGCCCCACTCCTGCACCTGATAAAGTTGTTGCTCTACAATGTTCTTCAGATGAAGTGTGTCCTCACAGCCTGCTGAAGCTTCAGCCAGCTACTTCTTCCCTGTTTGAGCCACCTCCACAACTCATGCTCATTGACATAGAGGATGAGGAGAACGAGTGTGGAGTACACAGGGAAGAACATCCGGGCCTGTGACTTACTTAAGTCTGAACACCCCCGACTACTGGAGGCTGAAATTAATCTAAGAATGCCTGCTTAGTTTGAGAGTGACAGTGAGGTGCTGGAAGAAGTGTGGGCGAGTGAAGTGGTGGAGTTCCTGGAATTTGAGGAAGAGAAAGACTCCAAGGCCATAGAAGGCCATTTGGATGAAGCCTCTCAGAAAAAGAAGAAGATGGATGAGCACATGAAGAAGATGTTCTGTGTAACCTCTCCTGAAGGTCCCAAGAATGAGACCCAGCACCATGTGAATGTCCAGAAGGAGCCAAAGAGCAAGAGAAAAGTGACACTTGTTGTGTTCATCTGGGCAGAAGAGAAGGCCAAGAAAACGGAGAAGAAGAAAATACAGAAGGAGAAGGAGCGAAGAGATAAAGAGTTGCTGCTTGAACGCTATAGGAACGATCCGAAACTAAAGCACTTGTTGATCCACAAGCACAACCGCTACTACCGCTCCTCTGAATGAAGATCATTGTCCCTCCCCAAAATCCTCTTCACCCTTAACCCAATCCTGTGTACAAGTAAAAAAAAAACTGAAACTTGACACTTGCTGAAAGATTCATGCAAGTGTCCTGACTATTAAAACATAAACACACTTAATGTTCAAATGTTTAATATGAAAACATGTTTTAATATGAAGTGACTTTCAATCATTTTGAATAAGATTTTTAACCAGAACAGCTACAGGAATTAAATGATTCATCTCAAATCACAGCAGTAAGACCTTACACTTGATTTAAATAGGAGATAAGTTCACAGGTAAGTTGCAGTTAAGTTTATCATGTTGTCTATGATGCAGATATTTCCAATGCATCACCTGTCATGGTTTTTTCATGTTTCTTCCACTATAAGTCCCCTTTGTGGAGTTTTGGAGCATTTCCTCCCTAAGAAAACATACCGTATGCTATTGTTGTTTTTGACAAAAATTCCATGTGTATATTTATCTATAATGTCTCTTTTAGAGACAAAGCCTTTTAAAAGCTGTTGCACATTCATGTTAATATAAAACCTTATTTGTGACCCTGGACCACAAAACCAGTCGTAAGTAGCATGGGTATATTTAAAGAGTTCATTTGCAACAACGGATAACTCAGTTTTTAACAATTTTCAAAAATCATGTTCTTTTATTGTGCATTCCAATTAATCTCAATCAAACTGCAGTTGTGTGTGTTTTTTTTTTTTTTTGGTAAAAAAAAAAAACTAAAAAATACAGCTAACATAATAAAAACATGGTAACATCAAAAAAAAAAAAAAAAAAAAAAAACCTGAGTTATCTGTTTTTGCAAATAAACTTTCCATCTGTAGCAATAGCCGAGAATACATGGGTCAAAATTCTAAATTTTTCTTTTATGCCAAAAATCATTAGGATATTAAGTAAATATGATTAATGTTCCATGAAGATATTTTGTAAATTTCCTATCGTAAATATATAAAAACTTAATTTTTGTAATATGCATTGCTAGGAACTTAATTTGGATGACTTTAAAGGCGATTTTCTCAGTATTTCGATTTTTTGCACCCTCAGATTCCAGATTTTCAAATAGTTGTATCTCGGCCAAATATTGTTGTATCATATACCAATCTCAATTTTAAAAAATTAACCCTTATGACTGTTTTGTGGTCCAGTGTCATATTTAAAAGTAAACAACTCCAAATGTTCTAAACAAAGTTGTGGTAATGAGGAATATTAAAACTCAAAAATACTCTTCCTTCATGACACTTTATTTTTTATTTACTTAGTCAACTTTACATGTTTCCATACACTCTTAGAAAAAACGTACAAAGGCTGGGGTAGTACCTTTTCAAGGTACACTTTTGTATCTTTTGGGTACTAATATGTACTTTAAGGGACCAATATGGACTCTTTAGGTACAAATATGTACCTTTTGAAAAGGCACTGCTTTCGTAACAGCTTTTGTACCTTTTTTTCTGAGAGTTGCAACTATTACAGAAGGTTCAAATGCTCACTGATTCTTCAGAAGGAAACACATCCATTGGGGTGTAAACTTTTGAACAGAATGTTTTTTTGTTGTTGTTGTTGTTTTGCCTAAATATTATATTTTTTCTTTTAGTACTGCCCTTCAGAAGCTACAGAAGATAAAGTAACAATGATCTTCAAATTCAGAAAGTTTTTATTTAGTTTATTTAGTTGCATATGAGTCCCTCAGTTGTCCTTAGTGTGAAAAGATGAATCTCAAAATCATACAGTCATTGTTGGAAAGGGTCCAAATACACAACAATGCTGGAAAACCAAAGAATTTGTGGGACCTAACAGATTTTTCTGAAGAACAACGGGCACTAAAAAAAAAAAAACACACAGCTGTGGATCTTTCAGTAACAACACAGTATAAAGAATCAAGGGGATTTATAAACTTTTGGACAGGCTCATTTTTATAAATTCAACTATTATTTTCTCTATAATAGTGGACTATATGTAAACGTTTTATGTGAAATATTCAGGTCAAGACTAAATAAAAACATAACATGCATTTTGTATGATCCCTTTTATTTTGTTAAAATAATTAACATTTTGCAGATTCTGCAAGGTGTATGCAAACTTTTGACTTCACCTGTATTAACAGACATTGGTAACAAGACATGGAACAATTCACATCGTGTGACATTTCATACCTGATTTACAATCTATACCTATACTAAAAGCGAACACGCTACAGAGGAATATAATTTAACTTCAGTTTAATGCAAATGTACAGTGCAAAGAGATCTACAAAGCCCAAACACACTCCACACACTTCAATCCACTATAGCTTTACTTATGCAGAAGTTAGTAATAAACACAAATATTTCATTAAAATGAACAAAAAAATAAATTAAACCACCCAAGTCAGTATATTTTCTTAACCCATGACTTTCACAGCCAGTTCTGTCTTCAATTGTTCCACATGCAAGATAGGAGATTTCAGCTCGGTATGCAACATTTCAGTGAATATTATGAGTTAACTAATTAGTTAGTGTGTATTTTTATTATACAATTTTAATAAATATAAATCTGTCCTTATATACTGCAATTAGCCTAATATGCTTAAATAAATGCCTGTCAATGCTGTTTTCTTTTTTTTTTAGATTTAAATATATCACAATTTCAATTTAAAATGAACCATATTACCATGTTCATGACAATTCATTTATTACTTAGCAGCCATCCTCTGGCAGTTCAATAAATAACCACAAAAACATCATATGCAAGAATTATCCTAGAACTATCCTGTTAATTTCCAGCACAATTTTGCAAGGTAACATGCAATAGCAATATTTCCAAAGCATCAAATAATCCAGTATTCCATTCACATTTGTTAAAATACATATCTTTCCCACACATGTATACACAAAAAAAAAACAAGAAACCCAGATAGCAAGCAGACGTCGATTCAACGTCGTTTTTTGGTTGTAAAGGTCAGTGTCGGTCGTCAGTCAAATTTTGATGTTCAGTCAATGTTCATTATTTGGTCAGAACGTTATTACAAAAATAAAACAGTGATTTAACGTTGAAATTACGCTGGCTTATCAACCGATACAGCCGACGCATTTGATTGTAATCAAAACGTCGGATATAAGTTGAAACTTGGTTAGAGGAATCTGAGATCTGGGCATGCACTTATTTAACTCTCACAGAGTGGAACAGGGTAACTACATGCATTATTTTTTTTACTTTATATGCTTTTATATGCTTTGTTTTTTATATGCTAGCTTTGTTGAATATTTAATGAAGGCCTATATGTTTTGTTCATTTTGTTGTTTTGTTCTACACACACACACACACACACACACACACGGGAGCAATTGGGGGTTCTGTGGAAAGAGCACTGTTCATTCACAGCTGTTAATTCACAATCCCCACCTTCGATTCCTGCACTGGCAGGAATTGAAGGTGGGGATCGTAAATGTACAGCGCTCTTTCCACCTTCCAACTGGCGACTTTCGGGTAACAAGCCCAACTCTCTAACCATTAGGCCATTTTCAGATGACAACACAGGCTATAAAAGGTTAGTCCTAATAAATGACTATGAATTTAAAGGTTTTATTTTAGTTAATTAATGCAAACATTTCATAAAAATATACTGTATGCACTGCTTATAGACACTAGACAGAAAATTATGATTTATGCAACAGATCGATGCTCTTTAATTCATTTACACAGAACAGATAAACATTATTTAATAAAAACACACAGAAATACAAACATGGATCTTAAAAAAAAAAAAAAAAGTAAACATACAATAATTATATTAAATTATACAGATAATTATTAATGAGGTTACCCAATTATATATATTTATTTTATTTAATTATATAGTTTTATATTATTTTGAGAAACTTTCTCATTATGACTTACAGTTTTTTTTTTTTACATTAAAAGGTCAGATGTTGGATAGGCGTGACGTTTATAATGAGAATTTCGCTCACTCGTTCTCATTTTCTACTTCCTCATGGTCTCAGTTGTTATTTGCTATGTAGGGTCGAGTCTGAGCAAAGCGAATTCAGATACCGCTTCTGTCTTTCGTTTGGAACGGCCCCTGAACTACAGGTGGCGTTAATGAGCTAAGTACACAAACAATCAATGGTGACGAAGAAGATACAAGAGTTGCCCGCCCAGTTGTTCTTCAGTACCATGAGTAATCCACGCAACGTTTACACTTTTGAGGATTATAAATGTTTGCCCGACCCAGTATTCACAGTGGAGAGGGAATGTCTGGAGCCATGTCCGGCGCCGATAGTAGTAGATAACGGCTCGTTCCAGTGTCGTGCGGGTTGGGCGTCTGGTATTTCACAGTTGGATCAGCCGCGGCTTGTGTTCAGATCAGTAGCTGCGCGCAGCAGAGGAGCCGCTCGCAATGATGCGCACGTGGGAAATGATATCCCGAATCTTGAGCCGCTCCGTTGGACTTTCAAGAGCGCATTCGATCGCAACTTGGTGGTTAATTTTGACATACAGGAGCTCATCTTTGATTACGTCTTCACGCACCTTGGAATAAGCACCCAGGTAATGCAACTCTTTATCGGTAGAAAATGTTTTCAGTCAGTCCACACATTTTATAACATACTACGGCATGTTTTGTGAACTGACAGGTGCATGCTCATTGCTGTAAGCGTTTTGTGTACTATGATGAGAGATGAGACTATGAGGTGGATGAACTGCGGTAAAGCTGGTTTAGTGTTTGACATTCATTAGACATTCAGTTGCAAATCAATAAAACTTTTTTGCGCCTGTTACGTTTTAGGCTAAATGAAGTCAGATAGACATAAATATGTCATTTTGTATGCCTAATGCTTAATTTCTAGAGAAAAAAAAAAAAACTATATAACGTTATATATATGTGTGTATATGTCTATGTGTTATATATATATATATATATATATATACAGTACTGTGCAAAAATCTTAGGCCACTAGTATTTTCATCAGCTAAAAACTGGTTCAGTTAAAGTCGGTCTTTTGCTGTAGTGTGTCAGTAGGAAATACCAGTTTACATTTCTAAACATCCATTTTGCCATTAATTATAATAATCCAATGAGATTTTTGTATGGAGCGAAGGCTGTTGTCAGACTCCTTGTGCAAACAGAGATCTGATCTCTCCATCATTCAATCCAGTCTATCTTAAGAAACAGAAAAAACAGAGACAGACTAAATTCAGAAGAACTGTGGCAACATCTCCAAGATGCTTTAAGAGACCTGCAGGGCTCGAAATTGCGACCGTTTTGGTCGCATATGCTCCCAAAATTTAATCTGCGCGACCTCAAAATATATTTGGGAGCATTTGTGCGAGTGCGAGAAATCGTTGTGGTGCGACTTGTTTTCATTTCTTTACAAAACTTTCGCTAGCATAACCACTGCCCAGACTGCTGTGAGCTGATACAGTGACAGTTTCGCCGTTTTCTCCAACATTACATAACTAATTAAACTTGATCTTTACATTCTTAACATTAATGCAGATTTTAGATATTAGCCGTCGATCACTCCCTGTCACTGACACTGCGCTTCGCTGAAACTCGGAACCGGCCGCTTTTTTCTCTCTCTCAACCAACCTCTGTTCCGGATTTGTACAAAATACATCGAAATTAGGGGTGTGTGATATGATGATTTTTGATTGTGGACAATTTAAATGTCTCCACAATCTGCTTTTGAAGAAATGTACTATACAGCGCACATTCTGTCAGACGCAATTCTGGCGCCTCCGTCTCAATATACTGTACAACGCCGCACATTCACATCAAATGATAACTCAGCTTCAGAATTCCGCTTACGCAGGGGCCTAATTTGCACCGGGGACACTTTAATTAATGTGTTGTATTGTAGAATAGACGCTCACCGCCGAGAGTTTCGCGCCATCGTTAAAACGAAACCGAAAGTAACACGCGCACGCGCCTTCAAAAGCAATTTTATTACGCCACGTCTAGAGAGCGACTCCCCAATGTGCGCAAATTAGACTATATAACATAACTTATAGCTGTAGGCTGTAATAGGTTTTGTAGTTGTCTATAGCTCTGTATGATGCTTGGAAAAATTCGGTCTCTGTTTGCACTTTGAATATTGGGAGAGTAGCCTACTTTGATTATGGCTGCATTTTATTGTTTGCGCTTAATACGACTAAGAAAGAACTGTGTCGTGTATTTTTTGTTATTTATACTGTAGATTGTTTAAAAATGCAGTGTTTGCTTCTAGTTTAAATTGCTCTACATGTAATAGAGAAAATAAACATCTTAATTATGTACTCATTCATATTTTCATTAATTCTTGTCCTTTGCTTAAGGCTTAAAATAAATATTAAACAAAGGCTTTCAGAATCAGCCCATTTGCTTGAAAAAACATCGGCAATCAGAATCGGCCATGAAGAATCAAGATCGGTGCATTACTAAAAAGAAATGCCGGGCCGAGTGCTGGCTGTTCGGCTCCTTAAACACCTGATCCAGCTAATCAAGTCCTTCAAGCTTAACGTCATCCGCTTGAACGCCACTCTCTTATGAATGCGTGTACGATGGTAAGCGGAAGCCAGAGATTATGGTTTATAATGTTAAATATGGATATTTACACAAACATATCGATTCACTTCAGAAGGCTTTTATTAACCCCCCTGGGCTGTGTGGAGTACTTTTTTATGATAGATGGATGCACTTTATTGGACTTCAAAATCTCAACACCCATTCACTGCCTTTATAAAGCTTGGAAAAGCCAGGAATTTTGTTTAATATAATTTCGATTGTATTCGTCTGAGAGAAAAAATACACCTGGATGGCTTGAGGGTGAGTAAGTCATGGGGTAATTTTCATTTTTGAGTGAACTGCCCCGTTAAATCCTACTTAAGTGGGCCAAAAAGCATCAATATGCTAATAAATGTCCATAAACTAGGGCTGGTAATTTAATGTGTTAATTAGATTAATATTCATTTGGTGCTCCTAAATTTTTTTTGGTGCTCCTAACGTTTTGAAGTTGGGAGCACCAGTGCTACCAAGGAAAAAAGTTAATTTCGAGCCTTGGACCTACACCTACAAAGCTAAAGTACTGTTAAATTTTTAGACAGTTAGGCACATAAAATGAGGATGCTGTCAAAATCAATGTCATAAATAGATTTTCTTTATCAGTGAACTTCTATTAACTAAAATAAATCAGCATTTGATGTGACCATCCTTTGCATTTAAAGTAGCTTTTGCTCTAGGTGCACTTGTGCAGAGTTTTTCAGGTAGCTTTGCAGGTAGGTTATTTGAAACATCTTGGAGATGTTGAAACAGTTCTTCTGGATTTAGTCTGTT
>JAHKKF010536795.1:4034-22355 GCA_019740295.1 Labeo calbasu | reverse complement strand
TGGAGCACAGGCTGTTGTCAGACTCCTTGTGCAAACAGAGATCTGATCTCTCCATCATTCAATCCAGTCTGTCTTAAGAAACAGAAAAAACGGAGACAAAATCCAGAAGAACTGTGGCAACATCTCCAAGATGCTTTAAGAGACCTACACCTACAAAGCTACAGTACTGTTAAAATTTTTAGACAGGTAGGCACATAAAATGAGGATGCTGTCAAAAACAACGTCATAAATAGATTTTCTTTATCAGTGAACTTCTATTAACTAAAATAAATCAGCATTTGATGTGACCATCCTTTGCATTTAAAGTAGCTTTTGCTCTAGGTGCACTTGTGCAGAGTTTTTCAGGTAGCTTTGCAGGTAGGTTATTTGAAACATCTTGGAGATGTTGAAACAGTTCTTCTGGATTTAGTCTGTTTCAGTTATTCTGTTTCTTCATGTCATTCCAGGGACAGACTGGATGATGGTGAGATCAGATGTCAATCACAGGAATAAATTACATTTTAAAATATATTCAAATAGAAAACAGTTATTTTAAATTGCAAAAAAAAAAAAAAAAAATTTTGCTGTACTTTGGATCAAATAAATGCAGGCTTGGCGAGCAGAAGAGACTTCTTTAAAAAACATTTAAAAAATCTTACTGTTCAAAAACCTTTGTATGTCTCCTAATTCTAATTCATTTGCAACAACATGTCTCAACAGCAAAAACCCTCTTAGTAAACTGTTTGACGGTTAGTAAAATAAGCTGACATGTACTTTCAAAGTTACTTATAGTCTGTAGAATGTGTTTTGTGTGAGAACACACAAAATAAAGTGTTAGGGGATATTAAGCAGACAGTCTATTAATACTTTAATGACTGCTAGTTGACATTTAGTTGCAAAGTTACTTATAATTAGTAGAAAGCATTCCCATAACTTGTTTCTAGCTGGCTGACAACTCAAAATATTCCAACAACCAACCTGACCACCTGAAGCTGAGCTGTCGATGCTCCATAGTAATATACCTATACTATCTTTTTTTCCTGGACATGTCCTGGTCAGGATTTCTAAATTGCTGTGTTTTGGCTTTGTTATGCTATTCATAGCTGCTGAAGGTAATGCCTGAAAAAGAGGTTTGACCAATACAGTGCAGGCATTGTACATAATAAACCAATGGCTTTTGGTTAAAGAAATGCAAATACACATATACATAACGTATGAGGACTGTATAGAGCATAGGTGTGTTTCAACTTGAAACGCAGTGCAAAGGCCAGTTGGTGTGTGACATCAAAGTGCCGCGAGAGCCGGCTCCTTATGCTTTCGAATCGCTCTCATGGTACTCTGATGTCATAAACTGGTTGTTCTGACACAGCACTGCTTCAAGTTGAACACACTGGACATCAATAGGGAAACTCATGTTATCCTGCTTAGCATGTTTCAGTTAGACCCAGCCAGTAAAGGCATAACTACCAACTGAAGTTCAGATTCTGATCCCAAAAAGCCTGTTTCTTCACTGATGGCCATTTGCAAAGGATTTTCCAGCGCTCTGATTTATCCTTCTCAAAAGGACACAAAATTAACGATTGTCACATAGCATCACCTGGTGGTTAAACACCTCTACTGTGGCATCAGGCACACCCGTATACACGGCCACTGCCACACACCTACTCTGATTCACACACATTTTACACACTACTCTGTGTTGTATACAAGCACCTCCTTCTGTTTTCAGGCTTGAGATTGTTTTTTATTTAATAGTTTTTTGTTTTATCCAAACACACCTTTTGAGCTGCACCCACTTTAAATCATAATGAATCATGCGACACCTCAAGTTTACACTAGTCTATGATCAATGATCTGTGTCTGTTCACACTGTACTAGATGTGTCATGTTTTTTTTCTGTTAACACCTATTTAAAGGAATAGTTCAGCTAAAAATTATTTACAAAACTGTATGACTTACTTCCTTCTGAAATGCTGAAAATTTAGACCCCCAACACATGATGAAATGCTCTGTCTTCACATCAACTAGAATTTTACTTTTTACAATTTTACTTTTTTCACAAGTTTAAGATTTCTGAAGGACAAACATGTCTTGTGCATTTTATTACAAGTCTTTTCAAGTCATAGTTCTGTGTGATGAAGAAATCAAACTTTAAATCATTATTCACTAAAATGTTGCCATCTACATTTTGCAATTTTTAAGCATTTCTGTCCCAATAAAGACAAAGAGCCAAGAGTTTGTAATGACATGAGGGTGACAAAAAAATATGTTTTAATACCCAACAATCAGTGTTGGGAAGTAACTTATTAAGTTACTTATTAAAATGTTAACGATTTCAAATGGAAGTTACATCTGAATACTTTCACACACACAAAAAAAAATTGATTGATTTCTTTCCGAAATTGCATTGACTGCTTTAAAATATTAGACACCAGGAGTTAAGGACACATACTTGCATACATACTATTTGGATTTATGTATATGCTTTATTTTTTAGGATTAACTGTTTTTTTATCCAAGTCATTGTTAGATGCCAGTGTTTCCTGTTGTAGCTACACAATGATTTGATTTCAAAAACAGTATCATATCTATTAAATATCTTGTTATGATTTATCTTTATTTAACCTCAGACCGATCTCAAAGTAAAAAGAGGTATTAAAGTCTGATTTTGTGGTAGCTGTGCTTTATAATTAAATTATTATCATTTTAATTCAAGTGATGAAGGATTTTGAAAGTCTGACAGTAATCAGTGTTGAGTACTACTGTAAGGTTATAACCCTGTCTGCTTAAATGTTTCGAAATGAATAACATTTATTAGAAGTTTAGAAAAGTAATCAAAAAGTAATCAAATGTAACCAGATGCATTATTTTAATAAAGTAATTGACATAGTTACACTACTTATTACATTTTATATAGCGTAACTTGTAATCTGTAATCCATTACATTTCCAAAGTGACCTTCCCAACACTGCCAACAATGTCAATACAAAAATACACATACACATTTTTGGAATCTATCATCCTACACAATAGACTTTACAGTGCCAAGCAGGTTAAATGAAAAATCTCCACCACGTTGAAGTGTAGACATCTTTTCAGTCATCTAAAGCTTTTTACACTATCATAGGTGTGTACCTGCGCCCTCATAACATAAGATATGTAAAGATGAGATGATATACTCCAGAATGCTGCTTTACCAGATATATAACCCCCCATGTAAAAGTTTTTTTGTTTTTTTTTGTAAAGAGAATGATAAAATGGAATGATACTATGAGGTCTGATAGATTTGGTTTGTCACATTGCGTGTTTGTACTGAAAATGATAGCCTACATAAATGTCTTATAGTTAGATAACAGAACAGAAGAAAAGAGAAAAAGATTTCTAAAGACATTTACTAAAAACACTGAGTAACTTTTGGTAACACTTTAGTAAAGAATGAGATGAGTAAACCAATGAGCTCAGTTGCATGAGAAGAAAATATTTAAGTTTTTATCAGTTTGAACTTTTGGTGTGAAACCACACATTCGACACACCCTGTTCGTAAAAAAAAAAAAAAAAAAAAAACACACGCATATTTGTTTACCTTTTGAACCTACTAGTGTTTGTGCACAATTAGGCGTTCAGCTATATTACATATCTGTAATTTAGAAGCAGGGTTAGCATTAGGTTTTACCCGTGATTGCTCCAGAGCAGGGTTAGCAATTTGCGCTCTTCACTATGTATTAAGGTGCCAAACTTGTATTCACATGCTTTTGACAGTTACAGAAACACCACGCATTGTAGAAGCAGTTATTTCTGCTGACAAATAACGATAACGAAACAAAAACTCGTTTTAGAAGACTAAAACTATGACGAAAATCTATTGACATTTTCGTCAATAAAAATGAGACGAAAATGGAGGGACAATTTGGGAAGAGATTCATTCAGAACGAATCTGTTGCGTGTTTAGAAGATTCGATGCATACGTTTGAACTGCATAAACTAGCATACATTTCCTGCACGTCTCATGAAACGTTCAAAACTGTCAGTATTTGGGAGTAAGACAAGAGACAAATGGATCAATTTGACAATGCAAAAAAAAACTCAATTCGGTCCGGTTTTCTGAGTGCAGACACCGAAGCAGCACACAGCACATCTCATGAACGGAGAAACACACACAAAATTATGTTGAATTGTCAGTTTTGTTGAGTATTCACGGAAACACACTCGGTTACATCTTGGGTGAACGTAAACAGTTGGGAGAATATTGGATGTGTATCTGTACATCGCATCCGTGCATTCTGTATTAAAGGGACAGCAGCCTGATTGCTCTCAACTGAATCACCTTAGTTGCCCTAATACAGATTAATCTAAATTTATTTATACGAATAAATATGTCTGGTTGAAAGAATGAAGAATGTAGTAAACAAGTTGTTATAACGTATGCATAATTAGCCTATATAACCTTGGGTATTTTGTGGAAAAGAAGACCATATTCTTGTTTTCTTATGAGAAGCGGTTTCATTTAATTTTAATATAAAGGCGCATGTTGCATGTCACAGCAATTAAATTGGTGTCTATCATGATAAAACTTTAATATCATACCTATACAATGAGTTTGGTAATTTTAGAGAAATGCTTAATAAATGCATGTGTACACTGTAACTAAACCCATTAGATCAGTGGTTCATGTATAACTTTTTATATCAAGTACCACCTCAGAAAATATTTGGCTATCCAAGTACCGCCATAATAAACAAATACAGTAAAATACAGTAGCGTAGTAGGCCTAACTATTCAGCTACAGCTCTGCACAGTTCAAAAACAAGGCAGTTTTATTCCTGATAAGAATATTTATTGTTGTCAGCCACTTTAACATTGTAAATACACAGTTTGAACATTAACACTGCACACAAACAGGAAAACAAAAACCTTAAATAATGATGCAATTAAACTGTGTTGTACCTAATAGTTAAATAAAAACTGTACTTGACTGTAAAAAAAAAAAAACCTTTACTAAAATAAAGCTTAAATGTATTATTTTAACATTAATTTACATTTAATTGAGTGATTCCTTTGCGTACCACTAGAGGGAGCATGAGTACCAGTGCATTAGATTTTAGCTAAAATCTTATATTTAGTTGACAAAAACAAAAAACAATTCAGATTACTACAATTTGACTAAAATTAAAAGGCATTTTAGTCAGAAGACTATGACTAAGACTAAATCAAAATTTGCTATCAAAATTAACAGTAGTGCCAAGGTGGATGGTTCACCAAAAAGTTCATTCAGCAATCCTAGAGCCTTTATAGACCAAGTGCTGCATTCGTCCAATCAGTGACACTTAACCCGCTTATATGCAAATAAAAATGTTAATCTAAAGTTTAGCAATATCCAGGACTAATTGTTAACCAAGGGTAAAATATGAGCTGTGTAAAACGTGAAACGTGATAACTGTAAAAAAAAGTGAAAAGCTGTAATATGATCTGAGGATGATTTACCAGGAGATAAATTTTGGCTTAAAAGGCCTACCTTTTAGTGGTAAGAGGAATGGTGTTTAGTCATCTCAGTTAGTGAGCGCAGTTACTACATAACATACATTACCCTTATTATTCTTGTATTTTATGCACCAGTTCTCATGCAAATTTAAAACTTTGTTATACAGGATTGTCTCTCAAAAAGTTGTATTGCCCTTCCAGCTATAATCTTCAGTCATTCACTGATTCTGTAGGCCACGATAGGGATCTAGTGTGTTGACATGCAACAAGACCTTTGACCGTGTGCTCCGCCTGGGTGTGTTCATTTAAAAAAAAAAAAACACTTTGTTTTGAGATTAATGGAAATGTTATGATTAGAATTCTTGATAATTCAGTGTAGGACAAGACATGCCACATTTTGCATAAAAAATGTTGATGTTCGGGTTATAGAGGACAAGGGTTCATACCCACATGTTCCTTGAAAAGCCAAATGTCCTCTCCCCTCCCCCATCTTTGGCTGGTATTTAAAGATTTTTGTGAATCTGACAAAGTCACGACCAAGCATTTGCTTTTGTGTCTTGTCTCCCACTTCCACGCTCGAGACTTCAGCTAGAACGGCACTATGTCTCACTCCTCATTCAGAGCCCTCAGCGTATATGGAGGAGCTGGTGGTCGAGGAACCAAGGTCTCCTCGTTCCCCTCCAGGGTTTTTTATTCTTCACCAAGAGGCTGCAATTTAGCTGATGGATTTGACGTATTCTTTGACGAGAAGGCCACCATGCAGAATTTGAATAGCCGCCTGGCCACCTACCTAGAGAAGGTGCACTCACTAGAGAAGGCCAACGCTGAGCTGGAGAAGAAGATCAGAAAGTGGTACGAAAGTCGCTCTGATGTCATATTCGACTACAGTATGTTCCTGGGCACCATCAAGGACCTGAAGAACAAGGTAAGTTGGGAGAGGAGAGGGGAGTGAAGGATCTTCAGACAGAGAAGATGACCTGACATGCTATTTGACACATGACATGCAGACATGATATTCTCTTTGAAACTAGTAAATAAAACTCTAACTCTTGTAAATAAAATTGTAACTTAAACTAGTTGGCAGTTTGCCAACTAATTGAAAGATTTTAGGTACTAAAACTAAAACTAAAGAGAAATTTAAATGACAAAAATACATAAGAAAATTACTCAAATGTACATTTAAAATATAAAAATAAAATCTAAAGATAAATAAATACTATAATAGTTTATAAGTAATTCTAAAGTAATGACAGAATGCTAATTTGCTTGTGGCATTTCTATTTGTTTTAGCTCTTACACATATATTCACTGATTGACTAGTTTGCGGTGGCTTCTGGACAAATATATGTTAAGAAACATACTGAACAAGTTTTGTTGTCAGATTTGGCTTTCGTTCCACATTCTGTGGCTGTACTTAATTCCACAGAAACAGCTCTAAAAATAAAATGTCTCCAGGTGCCAGAGTGCTTATTGTGCAATAGACCAATCCACTTGTTGCTTCTCATTTGGAATTCAGTGTTCTGAGGGCGTATTTTCTATAACCTTCAAAAAATTCTGACATCATTAGCACTTGCTGTTTGTGTATAACCATCTTTATGATACAACAACTTTTCCTTTATTTACTGGCAGATTCAACTGGCTTACCAAGACAATGCCACATTTTTGCTGTCTGCGGACAATGCCAGACTGGCTGCTGATGACTTCAAGCTAAAGTGAGGAAGTGAACTTGTATGTCTTGCAATTGATTTAATTGGTCATTTGTAGATAATTAATTCTATGAACCATCGCCGCAGGTATGACAATGAGCTGATCATGCGTAGGGCCGTTGAAGCCGACATCACCAGTCTGAGGAAAACCCTGGATGATTTTAGCTTGAACCGGTCAGATCTGGAGATCCAGATTGAGGCTTTGAACGAGGAGCTCATTATACTGAAGAGAAACCACAAGGAGGTACGATATATGACATGCATTTCCCACCTTTGCCTGACTGAGCAGTCTTCAGTGTGGTTATATTATGGCTGTTCTGTCTTTGTGGTTAATCTTTGTAAAAGCTCAATGACTTTAATTAAAATGGATGCTGATTTAGTTCAACAGTGTATTATTATATATTCTAAAAAAGAAAATTCTAGCTTGTAAACAGAGTTGATATTACTATGACAGGATTTCTATTTAGGGCATTGCCCATGAGACCGGTCATTCAGATATTCCACCCACAAACTGATTCCTGTTTTACACAAACCTGTTATATAATCACAAGTAACCTGGAAACATTTACACCGCACTGTATACAGTAAATATCACCATGGTGATGTGGTATAGTGATGTCTCAGAGCTGTTTAAATAAAACCGGTTAGCCTACTAGCTTAGCATATACAACAAGATACAGTACTTCACTGCTATTATTTATCCTAATTACTACAAACGGAGGACTATTTTGCATATCTAGAAGTGTTTTGAACTGCTTCCCTTTTGCGATCCAGTGAGGATTCTGCAGGGGGATACGCCTGTCATTATCACCTTCTAATGAAAACGAATGACTTCCTGTTGCTTTGTCACGGCAAATGGCTCTCAGCGTGAACGACCAGACCAGTTTCAGCAGGAAAACTGTCCCTAGAAGTTCATTGTGCTGTTCTGTGCAAACATTGTGGGCACACATAAGGATTCTGCTTGTGTTTATACTTTCTGAATGGCCCATTTAATTCAAAAGCAAAGACGTGGATCTTCTCTCAGTGTGAGATTCCACCACTCCTCACATTCCAGCCTTTCCACAAACAAGGGCACACACCCTGGTACACACTGAACACAGCACAGCTCTTTAATCCTGTGCAATATGTAGGCCAGTAACTGATATAAAAGTTTACTTTATATTTAAAAGTGAAACATAAAATTCAAAACATTTTAGTTGCATATCATAAATACATTAAATCTTTGATATAAAAGAGTGATAATTGCACGACAATTATACTCATGTTCACCAATGCTGTTTTTGTATCCAAAATACAGTAAAAACTGTTTCATGTGTTAATGTTTTTTTTTTTTTTAAGATTTCCCCTGTGATCGCAAACTTGAATTCAACTATTATCATAGTTGAAATATTCTGCATAATTTAGTGCGGAAACCATGATACTATGTATTTTTCAGGACTCTTTGATGAACAGTAACAGCAACATTTATTTATAATATAAATACTTTTGTCATTACTACATTTTTGATCAATTCCAATGCATCCTTGCTGGAAAAAGCATCAGAAAATCATGGTGAAAATAAATCACAGTGATCCTGAACTTTCAAACAGTAGTGTGTGTTTTCTAAACTAAATGTTGACGGAAGAAAGTTTAGCTAAAGTCTTTTATTTTGATATTTTTTGCTTAAAACAACTGAAAGACAAATATTGAAAATGTTAGGTTAGTGTAGCTGCCCATAATCGGCCATTGCAGAGATAACAGTTTCCACACCAGAAAAACATGGGGTCATTAAGAGTGTTCCTTCCTTTTTCCTTTTTCTTTTGTTCTGTTGCCTGCTCTGCTGGGGGATTTTCCATTCCATTACATCATTTTAAACTAAACAGTAATATCACTGGGCTCTTGGGTTTATGAAAGGTCATCATTCATGCATAAACACACTTAGGCGCACATTAGCGAAGACTTTTCCAAAACATTTCCAAGTGATAAAATTGTTTTATAATAAACGGAAGTCCACAAAACCTAATTTTCCCCTGAAATCGTCCAGACATGTTTGAGACTAAATGACTAGTCTCATCGCACCACTCCCACTTTTTTATTCCTTACAAATCTACAATTAGATGATTAATACTATCTGTTATACAATCCATCTTCGGCTCGTTTTCTGATATGTTTTTTTTCACAGGAGATGTCTCTGGCTAGGGCTGAGGCTGGAGGTCAGGTAAACGTTTGTGTGGATGCAGCGCCCTCTATCGACCTGAACCAGGCCATGACGGAAATCAGACAACACTATGAGAGTGTGACTGAGAAAAACCGTAAAGAGCTGGAGTCCTGGTATGAGAAAAAGGTGAAGTTAAAACCACAGATGCATCTGTACTTGAGTGACTTTATTACTTTTAAGTATTATTTTGGTATCTTGCGTAGTTTGAAACTGAATACACATTTGCTCAACTATAATTACAAATAATATTTTTTATGCAGCTTCATTAGACCTTACAACTTAATTTCTAACTTTAAAACGTATATATGGCAGCTTTTCCGTTTTAATCACATAAACTTAGTCGCTCATATGTGATTAACAAGATTGTTTTATGGTGGGATGCATGTGATGTTATAGTTGTTTTGGATTTTGTTAACTTCAGATTGCCACAGTGCAACAGGAGGTGGTCGTACATAATGAAGGTCTTCAAAACAGCAGAACAGAACTGAAGGAGTTGACACATGTCTTACAGAGACTACAGATTGAACTGCAAACCCATCAGAGCACGGTAAACCTGTACACTCTTACAATAACTCATTTATTTTTATAGCAAAACTCACTTTTATATGCTCTCAGCACCTCATTGAGTTGTAGGATCAAGGGAAGAAGCAATGCATTATAATTTCAAAGTCTTTGGCAACATGTCTAGGCAGAAACTGTTGTGCCAGGCTGTTTTTTTCTGTCCGTGAGCTCCAGCCTCACCCCTTCTAGTTCACCAACCAGCGCTCTGCCAGCTTTAAGAATGCAGTCAAGGGAAATGTGCTGTAATTTCCTATGCTTACACTTGTAGAAGAACAAGAGACAGACTGTTAAAACAGGAGATAGTGTCTTAAAAGTGTGGGACATTGGTACTGTTTCCATGTAACTCTGCCCTACTGCACCAAAAAGCATTAAACAATTACTGCGTGTGCACTGTAAAACAGATATTATTATATAATAATTATTGTATTTATAATAAACAAGCATTGTATAAATATATTAAGTATATTCAAGCTTTAAAAATATATGAAGCACTTTCACTGGCCACAATTTTGTTGTTGGGAAATTACATTTTATATAATTAAAGTTAACTATGGCATACTAAAATTTGCTTAAATTCATTTCCATGCCATTTTTGCCTATATAAAGGTCAGTCTTTGTGCCATCTTTCATATAAAATTCTTGCATTTTATTACTAATTCCAGTTAATATAATAAGACACAATAGGCTTGTTACCAATCAAATTAAATCATTATCAACAAATTCGATTTTCCGCTGCAGAATAAACTGAAAAAGCTAAAGTGGCATTTAGCTTTGCACGGCATGAATGCATTTACATTGCAAAATTCGACCTGCATAAATAAAGTTACCAGTTTAGTTCAAATCAGTTTTTAATATTCAAATATGAAATGTTGGGGGGAAAAATGCAAAGATAGGTTACTACTGATTGCCGCCAATAGGAGGCAGCAAGTAACTTTCTTAATAAGTGAGTCATTGAGTGATTCATTCAAATGATTCATTCACACGGCTGATTCATTTAAGAATGAAGCAAGTGTCGGCCTTCATCCCAATGTGCATACTATCCATCCTAAATTCTATGTGATGGTAGTAATTTTCAATACTATTTAGGGCAGATAGGGTGGATAGTATGCACATTGGGACGCAAGGCCTGTCTTTATTGAATCACTATTGAATCATTGATTCACCCAAATCATTCAAAACACTGAATCATTCCGAAACGAAACACTGCTGTGTGTTGCTCAGTGATACGTGGCTGTGCTATAATCTTTGTTTGGAACAATTTTTGCAATCAAATAAAACAAAAACATATTATATTTACAATATTGTGTTTACAATGTAAGTCATTTAATTGTAACTACTTTTGTAACAAATCAAAATTTGCAATTGTACTGTCTTGGTCGTGTCGTGTTGCTTAACTAGGCTATATGGTATGTTACAAATATAAAAACTTTATATTGTGTTATTGGCAGGTTGGCAGATTGGCAGGTATATATTTATGTATATATGTGTAATACCGGTGTAATGCCTATATAATGCCTATATACAGAAGTTAACACTTGATGGTGAACTGGAGGAAACACAGGCCTATTACTGGGGCAAGTTGACTGAACTTCAGGCAACTGTGACCAACCTGGAGGAGCAGCTTAGTCAATTTCATGCTAACATTGCCAATAACAAACAAGAGTACGAAATACTGCTGGACGTCAAGACCAGACTGGAGCGTGAGATTGAGGAGTACAGGAGACTACTGAATGGAGAAGAGAGGTGATGCTCATGAAAATAATTTCTCAGTCTTGTGATTTAGTGGATGCTGAATTTGAAGTTTAAAAGTGTACTTCTTAAATGCTTTATTGACACCAACTCTCTCTCCCTTTTTACAGGGAGTCCCACAGTAAGTGGCTGTTTTGCAATAAAATATATATATTGTATAATATTACATCACTGTGAAGCATTATAGTGCATTGCTAATTAACCATCTCCCATTGTCTGTTTGTAGAAATTGTCACCAAAACTATCACAGTGGTGGAAACTATCGTGGATGGAAATATTGTGGAGAGCAGCGAGAGTGTGTATGTTAAAGAAGAAGACGACTAATCTGATCAAAAACACACTTCAGCTGCTGACATCACGTTTTACTAATTCCTTCTGTTCAAGACCTCTGTATTGCACTTACACAATTAATAAAGCGGCACAATTGTTCGGCACCTATAGCCTTGTAGTAAGTGCGTCGACATATAACGCAACTGTGCTCATGGTGACCCGAGTTCAAATCCCACCTCAAAGTCCTTTGTTGATCCTGCTCCCCTCTCTCCTCCTCTCTGCCCTGTCAGCTCTCCACTGTCCTCTCACAATAAAGGTGCAAAAAGTCCATAAATATAACTTAAAAAAAAAAAATCAATTGAAAGTTTACCTTGACTAGATTATGAACATGATTATCTGAATGTGATTTTTTTTCTGTGCAAACCTGATTTCTAGTTCTCTGTTAAATGACATTCACATGTGCCTGATGTACTGCAAGCACAAATCTCAAAATGTATCATCATCCTTTCAGGAACAATGCTTTGATATTGATTCAAAACAGTAAACAGCTTTAACACGAGACAAACCACAATCATGTTTCTGTGGCATCACTGATTTTATTCTCAAAACCATGGATTACAAGGTCTGAAGACTGATGTGACAGGTGTAGATGGGCAGTGTATTCTGAAATTTGGAGTTTATTTTGTAGTAGTTGACACCACTTCACCATCAACAATGTCTTCCACAATGGTCTTCACCATGATTTTGTTAGAGAGCGCTCCGCCTCCTACTCCTACTCCTCCTCCTCCTCCTCCAGAAGTGGAAATGCTGACAAAGAGAGAAAATATTGATATGTGCTCTTCAGAACCCAATCAGAAACACAAACACACACACTCGTTGTCACTATCCATCTTCCAACATCTCCTACCTGCCTCCTCCATCCAGCAGTCTCCTGTACTCCGCGATCTCCATCTCCAACCGGGTCTTGATGTCCAACAGCATTTTGTACTCCTGACCTTGTCTGTCCATGTCAGCTCTGAGCTGAACGATCTGCTCCTCCAGACTTGATACGCGAGTCTGCAGTTGAGTCAGCTGCATGGAGTACCGTGCTTCTGTGTCCTTGATGGTTCCCTCAAGAGACGCTTTCTGTAAAATAGAGTGGAGATGGTAAAGTGGTAGCGTATATGTTGGGTTTAAAATAGAAGAAGTTGTTTAAAACAACTTATCACAATCTAGGATGAAATTGCTGTTCTAATCAGCATGGTCAGGATTATCTGTTTTGCTGGTTTCACAAATATCTACAAGCAGAATTCCAGCTTGGAGACCAGTTAGAGCAATGTAGACCAGCTAGAATGGTTTAAAATGTGTATTTCAGCAGCTGTTAAAAAGTTACCATATTGGAATAGATGTATCCTAACACACTTACTTTACTGAGTTCAGATTGTAACTCGATCTCCAGGCCTTGAAGGGTGCGTCTAAGCTCAGTGATTTCAGTCTTGGACACTTGTAGGTTCTCTGTACTGGCCGCAACCTCCTTAGTCAGTGTCTCTGACTGCATATAAATAACATTGAGAGTTTAGTTAAGCATCTCCAAAGACCAAAACTTGCAGGATGAATCGTTCCAGTTTTGGCTAGTTCAGATTTATTAGCCGTCTTCTACCTTTGTTTGGAACCAGGCCTCTAAGTCACGTTGGTTTTTGGCAGCAACTCCCTCATACTGCTCACGGATTTCAGCCATCACACGGCTCAGATCCTCCTGAGGAGCTGCGTCCACCTCAACGTTCACTGAACCAGTCATCTGACTGCGCATGGCTGCCAGTTCCTACAAAGAGCATTAGAATTTGACATGATGTATGACCCCTGAGGCACATTTTTAAAATGCTTATTAGTTTTACATTTCACTGTCTTGTCAGTTCTTTTTATTGTCTGAGGAACATGTCTGTTTTGGCAAGATCTATGTTGTTAACAATCAAACAGTAATATGATTGAGTTGGACAGGTTTTTACCTCCTCGTGATTCTTCTTGAGGAAGATAAGTTCCTCCTTTAAACCTTCAATCTGCATCTCCAGGTCAGATCTTGCCAATGTCAGCTCATCAAGGAGTCTCTTCAGCCCAGCAATATCTGCTTCCACAGATTGGCGCATGGCCAGCTCGTTCTCATACCTGAATGAATCAAAACAGAGCAGCTTATTAGCAACTTGTCTCTTAAGTAAGATATTTCATACACTGTAGGTTTGGACTTACTTGTTTTTGAAGTCGTCAGCGGCCAATTTTGCATTATCAATGGCTAGGTAGACTCCTCCATTGACACGGGTGGCATCTTGGATCTGTCAGAGGCAAGAGATACTTCAAATGATGTGTTAGCAAAATGCAAAGCTTCTAAATGTGCATACACATGCAAAACATTGTCTGTTGCACCCATTTTGGGAGGTGACATACATAACAGTACAAATGCATGGCTTGGTTTCATTCTGATGTGCAAAAAAGTCAATGAAAACATGACCACACCCTTAATCCTGCAGCTATGAAAACAATATTGTGTGCACGAGATTACAGTAGCAGTACCTTATCCTGCAGTTTGCTGATTGTGGCCTGGTAGGCAGAGTAATCTCTCGCAGCAGGTGAGGTTTTGTTCTCCAGAAACTGTCTGATCTTCAGCTCGAGATCTGCATTGGCCTTCTCTAGAGAGCGCACCTTGTCCAGGTAGGATGCCAGACGGTCGTTCAGGTTCTGCATGGTTGCTTTTTCATTGACGGTCACGTTGAGGTCCATATCGCCTCCCCCAAAGCCTCCTCCAGCACCACCACCAAAGCCAAATCCTCCTCCACCTCCAGCGCCACCACCAAAGCCAAACCCTGCTCCACCACCAGCGCCACCACCAAAGCCAAAGCCTGCTCCACCACCACCGCCGCCACCAGCTGAAAAGAGGCTCGATGCAGTGGAGATTTTGACCCCTCTGCCTCCTGCACCCCCATACACGCTGCCAGAATGCATAGATCTCATTTGGCCACCGGCTCCGCCGCCCATGATGGATGACCTTCCTAGAGAGGCACCCCGCATGGAGCCTCCACCGAATCCTGCTCCAGAAGACCTAAAACTATGGCTGCTGAAGGACGTCATTGCTGGGGTGCAGAGGCGAGAGTCTTTTTGCTGGAAGGAGAGGGAATGTGGTGCACAGACGAGGCTGATTGATTTTTATATGTTTGTGGGATGAGGTAAGGGGTGGGTGGAGGTAGAGATGGAGGAGGGGGAGAGGGGAGAATATGAACTCAAAACTTCACTCTCCGCCCAAAACATGCCCAGAGGCAGAGGATCTGGCAGGTAAAATGACATGATTTGTTGGAATGAGCTCTGAGTGAGAGCCCATAGCCCAGGGATATGTGCAAAAGACAAGAAACACCAAGAACATACACACATCCTATCTCAAAATATGCATGCATATATAACCTGCAACATTTTTCACAGAATGTGATTGTTTTGATATGTAGGACTTGATTTTCCCACGCATGCCTGCATAGGGTCTCATGTTACTGCAATACGGTCTGTGTTACAGGCTTCATAACATGCGTGCTGACAGGATGACCTGCGCCTGCCAGTGGGGTTTCCAAGACAACTGAGTGCTGGATGTGATAAACACTTATAAACAGCAAGCTAAAACCACACAGTGAAATGGGCTCTTGCACGTGGAATGCTGCCAGTTTCCCCAGAACAGACCTCCCTTTGTCTTTTCAAACATGAACAGAACAAAAAAATAGCAAGAGAGAGAAACATTTTCCAAAGTGAACTTTTAAATTGCACAAGAGCCATCTGGAGACGTACTAGCATGGTTCTGTTCGGCTTGCGTAACATTCTTTTTCGGAGAGCCATGACTCAGATACGCCACTCCAGAAGGCTTTACTTTTAGCTCAGAAAATTCTCTTATGCGTAAGAAACTCTAAGCTTTGCTTTGGAAAGCATGACCATGCAATTCTATCAGCAGTTAGGCTAATAAGAGTCAATAAAAAGGCAGTTGCATGAAGATGTACATCAGTAGCATAATTGCTAGTTTGAACACATTTATGAAGGTTACATTGTACATTTGTATAGCAGTCATTACACAATCAATGAAAACAATGGCGCTAAGATAACTGAACAAGCATTTTAATGTAGGCTATATATCAAGTGATTCATCAAGTGTAACTGAGTGATTGTGCCTGTGGTTAGAAGGTGTAGAATGGTGTGAATTTTATGAGATAATGAATGACAAGATTTATTTGGTCCATATGTGCTGTTTCCAAACAAGCTTCTACTTGCTCTATTTTTCATCACAAATTCAGAGAATGTTTTCGATGGATTAAAAGATCACCATGTTACTGCAAGACCGCTAGATTCCTGATTTAAATGACATATGTACGTGCACGCTTTTGTAAGCATGCCATGCGGGAGTTAATCTAATAATGACTCTAGTCTTAGCGAGCCTTTTACTTTCACAGTGGGAATTTACTACTGATAAAAGAAGCGTACTGCTGTGATAGAGTGATACGATGATAGAGACACTGCAAAAACTATGAAATATTTTTTCCTCCCACCTCAAATTTATACTATCACAATGTCCCCTTAAGGGCTCTGTATCATATTCCATCATCATTTTGTGAAGTTTCTCAGAGTAATGCAACACTTTTGCAAGGAAATGCAAAGTTTCTCAGGGGAACACAAACTTTTGCAAACAAACACAACACTGAAATTTAATTTTCCTTACATTTCGTATTTGATTTCTATCACACTGTCCCTTTGTCGGCTTAGTAAGATTCTTAAAGAATGTGAAACTTTCTGAATGAACGTAAAAACATTGGAATATAATGCAAGTACTAATAGGTGTACTGAAACAAACACTTTTAATCAAAAACTGTGAATAAAGTAGTGTACATCTTATTCTTTTCCAGTTCAATTATTTTTTCCTTTTAACAGACTTTATAACAGGGTTCTTCGTTTCTTTGCTGCTGACTAAATGTGTTGCAGAAGCTGAGTGTGTTTCTTTGTACTGGGTGTGGCACAGTAATAAATCTGATCCATATTTTAGATAGCAGCATCACTGATACCAGACACTTTTCCATTTTTCTTATTTCTGTAATCGCAATCGCATACTCTTTATTTGACTAATTTAACACTTGTTTGGTATCTAAAATAGAATAATACTTCATGTTGTCTTTGAATTATATTGATATCTGAATAAAGGAAAGCAATTACATGCTCTTTTAGTCATATATGGGATGCTAAAACTTACATAAACAGTCATTGTTTCACAGACAATGTAAACACTGTCACTACACAAAAAGGGATGCGTCGAAACTCAAACTTTAACGATCAAACTGGTTTTTCTTGTCTTGTAGAAAAATAATAGTGTCCAGGGACTCTATAAAAGAACAATGTATTGTTTTATGTGCCTGTTACATGCCCTACGCTATGAACTCTTATTTAAAAAGTCCTTTACAGTCTATCCTGCTATACGCTGAAAGTTTGCAAAAACTTACATGGACAGTATCTTTACATAATAAACCTGTTTCCTGTTTCACACAAGTAACTTAGATCTTTATACTAGGGCTGTCAGTTTTACGCCTTAATTAATTAGTTATGAAATATAATGCGACTAAAATATTTTAACACAGTTAAAATATGACGTACAGGTCTTATATTTCATATAGTTGACAAATATGATACAGGGCAAAAACTCCACAAATGCAGTTATGCCCTAAAATTCAAGATATTGGTGCAAAAATGCCCCTGTATGTGTTTTGTGTTATATATATATATATATATTTCACATTTCACATGATATCACACAAGCAGCAAGAGCAATATTACAAGAGTGCTGATTTTGTCCCGATCTATTACGAGCTTAAATGTAATTTTATACAACAGTTCAATAAATAAGAACTTGATATTGTGTTATATTTTAAACACAATATTATGTGTTTTTGCTCAGTTTTGCAAAGAACATATTACCTTTGAAGCCGTAGCAGTCTCCGAGCAACACAGCGGTGTTTAGTTTCTGAATGAATCTGTGTTTTGAACGAATCGTGTGAATCAATGATTCAAAAGCCCATTCATAAAGACAGCTGAATGAATCAGCCGTTTGAACGAATCGAATCGAATGAGTGAATGACTCATAAAGACATTTACCGCCATCTCCTGGCAGATTTAGTTTCTTATTTAGAGTATCATTTCATCGTTAAAAAAGAAGAAGATGAAGCAGAAGAAGAAAAATATTAAAGGAATAGTTCACCAAAAAAATGTAGTTGTCATCATTACTCCCCCTCATGTCGTTTCGTTCTTTTGTGGAACATAAAAGAATGTATTGCATTTTGAAGACTGTTGGCAAGGGCGTAAATTTCATCTAAAAGTAGGGGGGGGGGGGGGGGTTTG
>JAHKKF010536794.1:8877-19866 GCA_019740295.1 Labeo calbasu | reverse complement strand
AATCCCGTGATTATTAGTGATTTTGTTTCCCATCCCGCGGGATTCCCGTGGGAATCCCGTGACCCGCGGGATTCCCGAAAAAATGTCAGCCTCTACTTCTGCTGTAAGTGAAGCTGGATCACAAATGATTTTGCGAACATAGACGCATTTATAAATCGGGAGGTGTATTCCCTTCACAAACAAATGTAATCCACTGCGGCTCAGATGTCGGGAGTAAATGATGACCACTATGTTCATTATTACATCCAGCAACACAACACCTCAATCGCTCAGTCAGAGATATTCTTGTCTAACTTACATCCCTGCTCCGGCATCAAAACAATGGAGGTCGGACTGTTACAGCTGATCTGAGGTAAAACGCTCATGTCAATCAACTATCGTGGGAGCAGCATCTGTGGGTGTGATGCCACAACGACAGGCATCTGAGAATGGCTCGATTTAAAAAAGGAGATATTATTTTTACAGATTAATTAAAAACCACTACATGGATTTTTAACATTATAAGATAGATTTGTACATACACTGACAACACACATTAATGAAAAACATGAAACATCACATGAAAAAGTGTACTTAGCATCAGATGACCCCTTTAAAACTGCTAATTTTGAATGGCTATCAATGGAGAAAAACCTTTGAGGATTTTCATATTTTAAGGGAAGTGTAGGAGCACTCTGCACTAAAAGACCAGGAAAGAGCACTATCCAAATAAACCTATTTTGATTTATGTCTGAGATTTTTTGCGTAGAAGCATTTAATCTCAGCAATCTTATCTCCCGTATACATTCCCACATTTACCCTCATTTCTCTGTTTTGCTCTTGTTTGGTGTGCAGATAGAGGCTTTTTCTGTATCTTTGATTCTGCTCATCAGTCATGCCTGGGATGCCGTGACTGATCCCGTTGTTGGCTATCTAGTGAGCAGGAGTAGCTGGACCCAAATCGGCAGGCTCCTTCCATGGTGGGTGGTAAGACTTTAAGACATCAATAATATGGCCTATTTAAAAAAAATAACTTGTTAAAATCATATCATTACAAAAATCTGTTTTCTGTTTAATCCTGATAAACCGCTCTTCTAAACAAATTCTGTTTGATTTGGGAACAAACTGCTCAGACCTGTTTTGTGAACTTATTCAATGGATTTATTATTTATTAATGGAGTTTCCATTAAGATATTGAGACCCTTTTCATAAACCAAGAGGATGCAAACATATGATGTTTTTATATATATGGGTGATTCTACAGAATTGTTTCAAAGAAGTAGTTTCTAGTAGTTATTTCTCATATTGTATTTTCTGAAAGTTTTGGAATATTTGTCTTCTCCCCAAATTTGTCACTACCGAAACATAGTATTATATAATTCAAGAAGCGTTATATTGACCTATTAAGATTTTGCTGACATCCTCCTTATATATATATATATTTTTTTTTTTCTATTTTATTAAAACGTTTTCAGAGGTAAATCAATAATGATTACAATTTTAACAATATTTCAAGTGTGATTTATGAGATTTATTGTATTTTGAATAAAGATTTTCTTTGTAAAAGGCAAAAAGTTGATCATTCTGATTTAAAAGTCAAGGATTCATTAGTTTGAATATATATTGAATCAAACACTATCATAACATCTTAGTTGTTAATTCAGTATTTTTGACAAAACATCCCATGTTTCCGTCGTAACAGCACATTTTGGGTACTGACAGTAATGTTTTTGTAGGGACATTACAGAATTTTGACTTAAATACTAAAACACTACAAAAACTGAAATACTAAACATTTGCATAACTGTACAAAAATTGTGTTTATTTCCCCCAAATAAAGGATTATATGTTCCCTTTTGTCACTACCAAAACAATAATGACAGGATTCGGTCGTGACTGTTTCAGTAGTGACAATTTTAGATACTTTTGAAGCTAGCTCAAAGATGCTAATCAGCACATGGTTAGCTAACACAGCTCTGAATAGTAGTAGGCTACACATATAAAAACTAAATGTTATGGAATAACACAGATTTTTCATACTTTTGAACACACTTACCTCAAAATGATGGGGCCTATCTACTCAACATGTAACTATGAGAGAGGGGGACACAGGAATCTTTCCTGATCATAAATGTAGGGGTGTAGTTAAAACCAGTCTCAGCCAAAGGACTGAAACATGCACTGTTTCGGTAGTGATGTAAAATAAAAGAAAATACAAAATAAATATATTTTTTAACTTCACTTTTTTACAAACTTAAAAAGATATCTTAAAAAAAAAAACAATCAAATAAAATGCAAACACTATTTCAATATTTTCATAAGTAGAAATTTAGTGGTTACGGTTCAGTTCGGTTCGGGACAGCCACCGCTGAAAGTACCCAATAAATGATGATTTTATATATATTGAGCTTACTGACATTTTTAATATTATTGTGGGTTTCAATAGATATAAATAAAAGGATCTTAGTAAACATCTAAGATTTGAATACTTCAATGCTTTTTAAATGTGTTATTTTGGTTGTGGGACAGCAGTTTGCACTAATTTCTGTGGAATTTCTGTAGAATGGCCCTTATATGATGGCCCAATTTCTGTATGGCCCATATGTGTGTATATATATAAATATAAATAAAAATATAAATATGTTTGTGATATATAAATGTTTAGTGTCCCTGCCGGTGGCAGCAGCAGCGAGCACAAGTGCCTTCGCAGCTGCTGGAAGAGATCCACGTTCATACACACACAATAGACTAAAGCTTGCAAAACTCCGGGAAAAGTAATTACCATGAATGTGTAGAAGGAAAATAAGGACATACTTGAATGAATTATTAATAAACTAGTGTTTTCTGAGCCAGTGTCACAAAGATGATGATCCTGACTCACCATTTGCTCATTGGACCCGCCTTTAGAGAGAAATGCATTTTATAATAAAAGAGTTTTTCTTTTTCAATTAGAATGTTTTTGTTTTAAAGTAGTAAAGTAATAATGTAAAGCTTTCATAGATATATTTATCCGGACTGTAATGCAAGTATTCACTGAGTTTCGTTTCATTTTATGCAGCGCTCCGGTTCAACACCGAGACATCAGAAAACGCATCTTGTTTGTTTTCTTTATTTTTACAAAAGCACAACATTTTGTTGATATTGTGAGTGCACGTAAATAAAATTAAACCCTTTACAGTTCCGAATGATATATTACGCTTACCTTTATGAGCAAAGATTACAGCGTATTTTAGGGTTTTTTTAAAAAGATTGCGCTGGCGCCTCCATGTCCTGCAAAGCGCATTTAGCTTCCCCTCTCCAACAAACGATTTTATGCGCATAATAGCGTGCATTTATCTAAATTAAACGTCTAAAATAACACTGTGATATGCTTAAAGATTTTATTTTAGGCAAGTCGTGATGATTTGAGAAGGCAAAATTGATCAAACATAGGCTGTGATCAACTCACTGCCTGCCTCTGGCCACTTGGCCGTTACGTTAAAAAGCAAAAAGCTTAATTTAACAAACCAAAAATGTTCCAAACGTATTTCTAAATGAACTTAAACGAAATATAACCACGTTCCAATTGAAAACAAAACTGAGCTATTTCAGTGGATGCAACAGTGTGGGCTAATGGGAATGAGAGAGAAAAGACTCGGGCTCCAGTCGGACTTGGGTCGGTAATTTTGATGAGCCGTCAGACAAGGGTTGGGCGAATTTATGCAACAAATATTTGTTTAATATTTACCGTTCTCATTTGGGCTACTTTCTTATTTCTTATTTAACTGTATAATTTCTTTGATATTTACTTTAGTGTTTTGTAGGCTAAAATAAACAGTGTTGGGGAAAGTTACTTTTAAAAGTAATGCATTACAATATTGAGTTACTCCCCAAAAAAGTAACTAATTACATTACTTAGTTACTTTTTATGGAAAGTAATGCGTTACTTTACTTTTGCATTACTTTTTAAATCTGGGCAGGGCTTGCTTGTTTGTTTTTAATATAAAAACTATATATACACACACACAGTTGGTCCATTACCACTGCGGAAAAAAGTTTACCCTGTTATAGTTTACTTTTATAGTTTACCATTTACACTTTTACTAAATAAACAAATAAATAGGCTTTTACACATTTATGCTTTTAAACCACCTGGCCTCTGCACTGTAAGCACATTTCCTGTTTGTTTTTACACACTGATGTATGAGTCATAATTATTGTGACAGACAGTACACTACAGATGTTGTTTACAGACATTAAAGGGACAGTTCACCCTAAAACGAAAATTACCCCATGATTTACTCAACCTCAAGCCGTCCTAGGTGTATATGCATATTGTATTTCAGACGAATACAATCAGGCCTTCCGAAGTGAATTGATATCCATTGTGTGAAAAAATTGGCTGTGAACTGAATTAGTCAAATACACCTAGTATGGCTTGAGGGTGAGTAAATCATAGGGTCAATTTCATTTTTGGGTGAACTACACCTTTAAGCTGAAAACATTATATCCTATTCAAGTGTTGAAAATGTAATGGCTCTAAAGTGAAGTTTCCTGCTTTTCCCTGCTTGACGTGACTAATCTGGTTGTTCCTGTCTCAGGACTGTGCTGTCAATGCCATTGGCTATTCTCGCTTACATCTTCCTTTGGTTCATCCCCCACAATGCTGTGAGCTCAGCGTTCAGCGTGTCCTGGTACCTAACCATCAGCTGTCTTTTTGAGACCTTCATGAGTGTATGACTTCCTTTCTTATTCTCTCAATCACTAACATATGGCCTGTCCTTTTACCATCTGATGCTTTTTATGTAACAGCCAAATTAGCCGGCTTCCATTAGCAGCACTCTAGTGTTCATTATTGAGGTCAAATGGCTGTTACATCACAGCTTCCCCCGCACGTCTTTCATGTGCTGTGCTGTTCTCTGACTCCCTCAAAGTGAACGTTCTGCTCCCTGCAGTGCTACAGTGTTCCATATACATCCCTCAACATGTTTCTGGGAGGAGATCAGCAAGACAGAGACTCTGCCACAGCTTACAGTGAGAACACTTCAATCGTCAGCTCTCACATATTCAAACACTGTCATCATTTACTCGCAATCACGCCGTTTCAAAAAAAACGTGACATTTTTCCATGGAACACAAAAGGAGAAATTATGAGGAAATACTACATGAAAAAGAGCAGTCAGGACACGCTTCACACATTCCCCTTCTGTGTTCCACAGAAAAATCTCATACAGGTTTGAAACAACATGAGAGTGAGTTTTACTCTTTTTACTATTTTATTCATTGTTTGTTGTTTTGCTATAGATTTTTTACGCCTCTTAGAATATTGTGTTGCTAGCTTAGTAACATTAACACATTGTTGCAGTGTCTTGCTGTTAACTACAACTATTACAAATGTTTAATTAATTAAAATATAGCTGAAACAAACAAAAAAATGTATTTATTTATTTGATGACAATTTAAACTAAAAAAAAAAAAATTTAGATACATTGCCAACCAACTGAAATAAGTATAATTTAAAGTACTAAAAACACTAAAACCTAAAATAAATTAAAGCTAAATTTAAATATTTTAGTTTAAAAATATATCTACAAAATATTACAAAATTATTAAAACAAATTAAAATTAAAATTAAAACTGACAATATAAAAATAAGAGCTAATTCAAAATATTTATACATATTTTTATTGTACATAATGATGCTAAAAGAACACTACTTGTTTGGAAACAATTATCAAGTCTCCTAACCCTGTGTCACGAATTTAGTGCCTGATTATAAAAAACGATATAAAGTCAATTTATTAACTATGTAAATATAACCATTAATATATTCTGAAATTATATACTATTACATATAACTGTACATATATAAAGCAATTGAATGCAAATTTAAATATTTCTTATTATTATTATTATTATCGTTATTATTATTTACTCAGCATACTGCTAGCATGTTAATCTGCTTGTTTAATACATCTCATATTACCTTTGATCAAATGGTAATGCAAATAATACAATGCAAAACAACACGGTTGTAATGTACACTATTATTTAAAACAGGGGTGGTGAACTCCGGTCCTGGAGAGCTGAGCCCTGCAAAGTTCAGCTCCAACCCTAATTAAAACTCACCTGCCTGTTGCTTTCTAGTAACCCTTCAGACCTCGATCAGGTGCGTTTGATTAGGGTTGAAGCAAAACTATGCAGGGCTGGGGCTCTCCAGAACCGACGTTTGCCACCCCTGATTTAAAAGACTGGCAGCAGTAAGGTTTACTTTTTGAAAGAAATTAAAACCGTCATTCAGCAAGGATGCATTAAGTGGATCAAAAGTGACAGTAACACAAGTCTAATAAATTTTACATTGTTACAAAAGTATCAATTTCAAATTCTAAAGGATCATGTGACTGATATGGAAGCCGCTTTTTATCTAACAATTCTGACTTTTTTCAGAACTGTGTGATACAAACTCGCAATTCTGACTTTAGAGATACAATTTATATAGTTTTTTTTATAGTTGAGTTATAAAGTAAAATTTGCAAGATATAAACTCACAATTCTGATTTATTTTTCTTAGAACTGTGTGATACAAACTCGCAATTCTGATTTTATAGATATAAGTTCATTATTGTGAGCTATAAAGTTAGAATTGTGAGATATAAACTTGAAAATGTGAGTTATAAAGTCAGAACTGCAAGATATAAACTCACAATTCTGACTTTTTTTCAGAATTGTGAGACAAAAAGTCGCAATTACACTTTTATTTTTTATTCCACGGTGTAAACGGGCTTCCATACACTGAAGACTGGAGTAATGATGCTGAAAATTTAGCCTTGCATCACAATACATTAAAAGTTATATTAAAGTGTAAAAAATAAATATTTCACAGTATTACTCTTTTATACTGCATTTTAAATTATATGAATGCAACCTCATTGAGCATAAAAGACTTCTTTCAAAAGCACAGGGTTCCCACACCTTGGTTAACTTCAAATTCAAGGAGCTTTCAAAGACTTTCCAGGTCCAATCCCCTCAAATTCAAGGACTTAATGTGGGGACACATTTTAAGTGGGAGCAAGGTTACATCATGTTACCTTGTAAGATACAATGTTACAGTTTTCATGTGTCAAACACAACTATGCAAAACGCTTTTTTTTTGTTTTGTTTTTTGCTTTTTTCTGGCCATATGACAGAGATCTGATAATCTATTTGTCGTATTTCTGTTTTGCATAAAACTGAAGAATATTCGGTACATCCTACCCTGTATTCTAAAATTATCTGATATTAACTTTTGCATGGATTTTTTGAAAAGAGCTTAGGCTCATGTAATATTAAGTGAACGTAACACATAAATGTGTGTCATTAATGTAAATCAAGCAAGCTAGTATGCATAGGCCACAAAGTGATGCCAAAATAACATATCAGCGGACTGGAGGGAATAATATGGATTTTTTTTGTTGTTTTTTTTTTTCAGAAAATTTCTTGCACAAATAAATTCAAGCACTTTTTTTTTTTTTTTCACAAACTTTAAAGGATTTTAAGGATCCGTGGGAACCTTTAATTTTAAAAAAAATGTCCCGTCCCTAAACATTTGAATGATAGTGTATACCCAAAAGATCACCTGTTATACAATACAGCCCACTTAGTGTTAATACATTGTAACAGAAAGAACTGATGCTATACATGCTACAATTACAAACAGAACTCAATCGTTTAAACAAGGTTTATGTGAAGCGCACAGTTCCCACCTACACAGATCGTTTCAAATCAGTCACTTACAGTGTTCCATTTTGGTTAGAATGCTGTCTTATAACACATCTGACCATTTAGGCAGTAGACAGCTCACTAGTTTTTGAAACAGAGCCACTATAACCTATTATTACACTGCCAACACTAAAAAAAAAAAAGAGAGAGAGAGAGAGAGAGAGAGAGAGAGAGAGAGAAATCAATCCAAGCAGGAAGTGTATGGTGGCATTTCACTGAGCAATAGTTGGTATTATCAGTTGTTGTATGATTGTATGCACATCTGTCTCACCCTCTTTCTGTCAGGGATGAGCGTGGAGGCGTTTGCTATGCTGATGGCGGCTGTGATTCAGGGTCAGGTGCTGTGGGTGTATAACAAAGACAGGGATCAAGCTTGTCTGAACGTGGACCAAACACCAGATCTCCCACACAGCACAGCGCTGCGCGAAACTGTAACACGAAAACACCCACACACCAACATCACACTGTAAAATACTGAGTAATGCAAATGTTCTGATGTTACTCCTTTGCCAAGGAAAGCATTTCTTGTGATACTGCTCATACCTAGACATCTGAACAAAAGCTATAAAAAAAAGATTTAACCTTGGGGTGTAATTTTGGTTCTGTGTAGTGTCAATTATACAATTACTTTCAATCTTTTAAAAGCAATTTCTATGGGTAATTTGCAGATTTATTTGGTGCCTCAGGGACTGTTAAGTCTGTGGCGTCATGTGAAATTACACTCTGACATGTAATCCAACTTTTAACTCTTGTAATCTACCTAAGACATTGTTTAGTTTCTTACATGTAGACTGGTTAGTACAGTTTTTTTGCAATCTGAGACTTTGCATATGCACTTATCGTACATTTATGTCTGTGTTTCCCATCAGAGAACAGCCTTTATGATATCAGCACTGGTCACGAGCGCTCTCTTCTTTGTTTGTTGTATGGTGCTGTTCCTTGGGGTCAAAGAACAAAGAGGTGCGCCGTATATTTTTATATAGATAAGATTTATTTGTCAGATTTCCTGAATACATTACGAGGACTCTTATTAGCTTAACAATAGCTTAAGGGTAGGCTACATTTTGGATGTTTATCCACAAAACAATATGGGCCTGAACAGTAGTGAACTAATTGTTTATGTTTTTGTTTGTTTATCTGTTTTCCAAATTTGAGCATAAGGCTTATGACTCTTAACAACATTTTAGAAGAATATGGCTTTGAACAAATCTTTGAATAAAATCTTGTTTTTTGTTTTGTTTTCATTTGTTTTTGTTTTCCTAGATTGCCTTAATTTAGAGTATGAGACTCCCTTAAATTGAATTGAAGAATAAAACCTTTTTGTTTTGTTTGTTTTGCCAGATTCCCTCAATATACACGGCCATTTAATAGTTTGGGATCAGTGAGATTTTTTAAGTTTCTTATACTTATCAAAAATAGAGAAAAAAAGTGAAATATTATTGCTGTTTAAAAAAATAACAGTTTTTATTTTAATATACTTTAAAATATAATTTGGGCAAATCCAGCATTATGGATGTGACATTTTGCGTGATGGATGTGACATATAAATGCTTAGAGAATGTATGTATTACCAATATACCGAACCATCCGTTTATATTTTAATAAACCCTTGTTGATAGAGTCTAAAAACAAATCAGTCTATACATACGTTTTCTATGTTACAAAAGGGAAATAATCATGCGTTATAGATGTGAGAGAGACCTCACATGCGTATCACATGATCCTTCAGAAATCAGTCTAATATGCGACTGATAATCAACGTTGGACACAGATGTGCTGCTAATATATTTTTTGTGACCAGTGATACATTTTTTCAGAATTCTTTGATAAATAAAAAGTTTAAAAGAACAGTGTTTATTTAAAATAGAAATTTTTTGTTAACATATACCCTACTATTCAAAAGTTTGGGGTCAGTTTACTTTTATTTTTTTTTTAAGAAATAAATACTTTTATTCAGCAAGGATGTGTTAAATGGATTAAAAGTGATAAAAAAGACTTATTTTGTTAGAAATGATTTCTATTTTGAATAAATGCTGTTCTTTTGAACTCTTCAAAGAACTCTGAAAAAAATTTCCAAAAAAAAAAAAAAATTAAGCAGCCCAACACTTTCAACATTGATAAATCAGCATCTGAAGGATTGTTTGACACTGAAGGCTTAAGTAATGGCTGATGAAAATTATATGTAAACAGAAATAAATTATATGTAAAAGTATATTAAAATAGAAAACCAATATTTGAAATTGTAATAATATTTCACAATATTACTGTTTTTTTCTGTATTTTTAATCAAATAAATACAGCCTTGATGAGCATAAGAGACTCCATGAAAAACATTAAAAACCTTAACAACCTCCCAAACATTTGAATGGCAGTGTATCCTTAAATATTAGGGTTTACTGAGGACTCTTAACAATATTTAACAATATGAATTTGAACTGTAGTGAAGTGATTACCAAGAATTTACCAAGAGTTTTTTTTTTTTTTTTTGCTAGATTCCCTGAATATATTATTGAGCATGATGGTTTGTTAAGGACGTTTTTGGACGTTTATCAGGAAGTAAACCAGCATGAACTATTGTGAACTCATTGTTTAAGAACAAAATCCCACCAAACTAGCTCTTAACTCTTCACCAGTTCGGTGTCAAATTTCAAAGCTTTGTAAAGATGTATTGTTTCTCTCTCTGGCTCCTGTAGGGCCTCTCAGTGGTCAGAGTCACATGAACACTACATACCTGAACTCTGTGAAGAAGCTGATTGGCCATGCGTCATACCAGCGTCTGGTCCTAGGCTTCCTTTTCTCCGCTTTAGCTTTTCAGGTCGAATCTCTGGTTTACCTATAAAGCACATGTAAAATGTTGACATGCAATTAAAATATTACAAACTTTTCGTAATTGTGTAATGCAGTGGTGCCCAAACTCTGTCGCGGAGGGTCGGTGTCCTGCAGAGTTTAGCTCCAACCCCAATTAGACACACCTGAACGAGCTAATCAAGCTCTTACTAGGGATACTAGAAACTAGCCTTGCACGATATACCGATGCTCTGCTTTTTAAAACGGTACGATTCCGCATTGTACTAGTACCGGTATTTTAAGAATGTATTTTAATAAGAGCCGTATTTCTGCGTGTCTGTGTTAGTGAATGGCACAGACGCGCAGTTTTGTTTACATACGCATGACGCTCGCGGTGTTTTCAGCCTCAGTATAGGAGTACATGAACATCATCTCTAGAACTGCTCACTTCATGAGCATTTTACCGTTCTTTTGCGGAAAACTGTC
>JAHKKF010536793.1:0-24109 GCA_019740295.1 Labeo calbasu | reverse complement strand
ATTAATCGTGCAGCCCTACCTGTGGCACTTTGGACCAAGACTAGGCTGTTATAGACAATTTTATGTTTTTATAGCGCCACCAAGTGGCCAAGCTCTGCCAACTTTTCCTGTGACCTCAGATTGAGCTCTTACATACATGTTCTGAGTTTGGCAAAGATATCTCATTCCGTTCAAGAGTTATAGGCATTTTACTAAAAGTGTCCCTGTCCCTTTTGAATGTTTTGGCGTCCGTTTGCGATGGTGAGTAGAAAGTTCAACTTTTTTTTGATAATTATTGATATTCACTCTCCAGAGAATCTTTCTGCACTAGTTTGGTTCCGATTGGGTGAAGAAACTATGACTGGTTTGCAAAGGTTTTTAAAAAAATGCAAAATACCTGAACATTTCCATCAAATCACAATTAAATCTGAGGCGTGCATTGTGTCCGCCATGCGCCAAGAATTCCAACGACATAAGAGACTTAAGTCTGCTACTGACGTTTCAGGAATTACGAGTGATTTTGTACTTTTGTTTGCTGCAGCGCCCCCGTCAGGCCGATTAGGGCGAGCCTTGGTCATTTAGGCCGTGTGAGTACTACCATCCCTCCAAGTTTCAAATCTCTATGACTTACGGTTTGGTCTGCACCATCAGTTTTACATGGAGATCACTGATCCATGACCATTTTAACAATTACAATATAGTTTTTCAAAATGTGTTTTAAACTTATGTAACGTCTTGATTGACCTGGTTAAAAGGTTGGTTTTTGGATCGTTGCCAAAAATGTGATGTTTGCCTTGCACTATTTAATCAGTTGTGTGCAACGAGACAATTAAGGTTAAAGTAAAGATACGTTTTTCAGATCCTTCCCTCTGTGTGCCTGCTGTTGAAGCAGAAAGAGGAAGTAGTCTGGATATTTTCTAAAAAAAAAAAAAAAAAACAAAAACAAAAAAAACAGGTAGTTCAGAAATCACCTTTACCCCTATTATCCTGAACAACAGGTTAAACAGTGACACAGTGGAGGTGTGAAGACTGACTTGTGCTTTTGGGAGTATCATTTTACTTACAATTTGAATAAAAGCAAAATTTGTCAGTTGCATACAGAAGCTTATTAATTCCCTCGCACACGTCTCTTTTGTTCAAATAAATTCTTTAGGCTGCAGAAGTGGGAGAAGTGCATTTTGGGATGCAGGAAGCCAAAAGAGGAAGTGATGCAAGCAGCACTATGCCTTTTCCTGTGTATTTCTTCACCACACTGGGATCAGTTCAGTGTGTTGTTACAAAATGGTCTATTTCAAATAAATGCTGTTTTTTTGACCTTTTTATTCATTATAAATCCTAAAAAAGTATAATGGTTGCCACAAAAGTATTAAGCAGCATAACTGTTTTTAACATTGATGAAAAATGTTTTTTGAACACCAAATCAGCATATTAGAATGATTTCTGAACGATCATGTGACACTGAAGACTTGAGTAATGGTTGCTAAAATTTCATTATTAAACAGTTTTTTTAAATTTAATTTTAAAATTGTGATAACATTTAACAATATTAATGTTTTACTTTTTTTCAAATAAATAAATGCAGACTTATTGAGCATTAGACACTTCTTTCAAAAAAATAAAAAATAAAAAAAATAAAAATTCTGAACAGGAGTGTATGTTTTTTAGGTGAAAAAGAGAAATGGGTAAAGTTACTGGTTGTACAGTTCCACTGTAACTTTGTCTACTGGACATTTTTGTTATAGTTCATTGGGATCTGGTGTGTTTATTTTCCAAAAGCGCTAAAAAGGTCATATCACTCCCTTTTTCCCTTTTATTCAAGGTCTATTACATAAGAATCCACACATAAACAGTCTCTCTCTCAGACATACAGCCCGAACCAGCACCATTGCTGCCCACTGACCCAGATTCCTTTCCCATAGAATCACAGGAAGTCAGACAGCTCCAAACAAACGGTGACCCACTGATCCTAATGAAGCTAATCTATGCCACACACGCTCGCTTATTTCATTCCCACTTCCTAATCCTGTCTGTGATTCTTTCTTTCTAAAATCTCTTTCATTTCTCTTTTTGTCTTCGTCAGAGAGTTATGTAACTGGAGTTATATAGGCAGTGTTTATGTCTCTCCCTCTCTCAGTCTGTCTCTCACCTCACTGTCTGTAAACGTTTTGGTCTGGGTGTGGCACAGAAGCAAGTTTATTCCATTTTACTTACTCTGAAGCTTAGAATCTCTTTGTCTATACATTCTTTTTTTTTTTTTTTTCTTTTTTTTAAACTAAATCAGCAACAGCCTTTATTGGGTGTGCTTTTGGCTCAAATCTCTGATCTGAAGTAACCTTAATCTCATTGGTTTAAACACTACAGCCATCTGGCTCCAATACACGTCTTAACTTCGCCACTCAAATATATAATCACACTTTTAGACAGCATTGAAGTCAGCACAAACACGAAATGGACCCTAAATACACTACCAGTCAAATGTTTTTGAACAGTAAGATCTTCTGCTCACCAAGCCTGCATTTATTTGTTCCAAAATGCAGCAAAAGCAGTAATATTGTGAAATATTTTTTATATTTTAAAATAACTGCTTTCTTTTTGAATATATTTTAAAATGTAATTTATTCCTGTGATCAAAGCTACATTTTCAGCATCATTACTCCAGTCGTCAGTGTCACATGATCCTTCAGAAATCATTCTAATATGCTGATTTGCTGTTCAAGAAACATTTTTTATTATTATCATAAATATTTAAAAACAGTTGAGTACATTTTT
This sequence comes from Labeo calbasu, assembly GCA_019740295.1. Taxonomy (NCBI): domain Eukaryota; kingdom Metazoa; phylum Chordata; class Actinopteri; order Cypriniformes; family Cyprinidae; genus Labeo; species Labeo calbasu. The sequence continues at coordinate 21,361 of JAHKKF010536793.1, read as the reverse complement.
TCAAGATTCTTTGATGAATAGAAAGATCCAAAGATCAGCATTTATCTGAAATAAAAAGCTTTTGCAACATTATACACTATACCATTCAAAAGCTTGGAGTGGGTATTATTTATTTATTTATTTATTGGGAAAGAAATTATAGAAATTAATACTTTCATTTAGCAAAGATGCTTCAAATTGATCAAAAGTGATTAACGTCATTTATAATGTTACAAAATATTTATATTTCAGATAAATGCTGTTCTGAACTTTCTATTCATCAAAGAAACCTGAAAAAAAATCCACACAGATGTTTTCAACATTGCTCTTCCTGTGATTCTCTCTGCAGACGTACACAAGGCCACACTTTAATTAAACCAACTACATTCAGATCTGCCTATATTCCAGTATGCAACACTCACTTCTCACAGTTTTTAATATTGTTTGATAGCCATTTCACTCAGAAACGCATACAATATGATAGTAAAATCAGTCGCACTTACATTTCTCGCCAACTTTAAATGCATGCCAAATAGATCTATATGTAATATATAATCACCTTTTCAATAATTGTCAAACTGTTACTGGCCCTGAGTCATTGGACCATCCCAGTTGTTGAGAGTTGGATAATGAAATCTGGATTTAACGAAATCAAGATTATCTTGTATTACATCTAATTAACTAAAACTAAATTAAACTGATATCTTAAATGCAGGTAATACATGCCTGTACCTGATTTTTTTAAAGCTCACAGAAAAAAAAAGAAACTCTTTTCACTCAGAAATTGCTAGTAAATTTCACACATTGAATAAAACAGTTTGAAGTAGAAAAATTTAAATAGTATTTTCTTATAAAATGTACTCCAATCTTTGTTTACTTACAACTTCAACTGTAGTTTTTTTTAACAGTGTATTTGACTCCTAAGTGCTTTTTAGATAGGATTTCAGGAGTTTGTCTCTATGTGTACACGCTGGTACGAAACAGCTGTTGCATTGTGTGGATGCACTCTCAGAAGAATACAGAAAGCCTTCAACTGAACCTAGACCCAGTGGCATCATTTGAAACCGCCCCTCTGTGCTGTGATTGGCTGAGGAGGTTGTATCTCAGACATGGAGGGTGGGGGGGGCATTAGATTGGTGGGGGGTCTTTGTCTATTTGGGGTTTTTGTCTTTAATGAGATTTTAGACTCCCAGCCATCAGACCAAAGCTTCATTTATCGGGAGCACCGCGACTGCACTTCAGTGCATGATCTTTGAAGCCATTTACAGTTTGCCTGAATGCAATATTAAATTACAGGCATTCCATGTGCAAGCAGGATATAATAGGTAAAGAGATTAATAATTTCTAAAAGGCAATAAAGCAATAATTCCTAAAAATGTGAGGCTGTGTTAGACAGCTGGGCAATCACCTAAAAGAAAATGGAAAAAAGAGAGAAAAGGGTTCAATTAAATTAGTTACGGATCTGCATGTATTTTCTGTCTGTATGGGATCTATGCAGCACGTACAAAAAAAGAACTGTACTTTTGAGGTGTACATTTAGATTTTACTATATTTTTGCACTATGCAAGCACTATAAAAACTGTACTCAATGATTCAAACTCAATGCATATTTGTATTATAGCTTAAAAAACAATGAAATAAATAAATAAATAAATAAGTACAGTCACCTGGGAAAGAAGAAGCCTGTAGCCTGTGAAACCGTGTAATCATGGATGTTTAGTGTATATGTAGCCTCGACTGATGTAAGCTGAATATAGGTCAGTAGTGTAGGGAGAGGGAGTGCACTGGCTGACCTCGCACAAACATGCCATTGTTATGTAACTCTCTTCTCTTCCCTGCCCTCCCTCTTTTTTCCGCTCTTGCTTGTTTTCAGATTCAAGCTTTTTAAAATGATAAAATGAGCTTTAATCCGCAACGCATTAAAACATTTTATATAGATGCATATTATATATACATCCTCATACAAATATAAAAGCATTTTCTGTTTTTACTTCACCAACCCATTGTTAATCGCAAAATCCATGCAGTTTGGTATTAGTTGATCCAATGCTGCCCTCTGGTGGAAGAAAGACGCATAAATAATAGAACCCTTCATCGTTTTTGTTGTTTGTGCTGTTATGAACTGTTTTATCCACCTTATTTTTTTTCCATAACAGTGGGTGCAGCCATTTGTATATTTTTTTGTGTCTGGCTTCCGGTCTAATCCACTTCCAGCTATTTTTAGCTGCACAAAAGCTCGTTTTGCTGCTTGATATTGCAAACTGGTGTGTCTTACAATATTATTTTAACGTATTATCTGAATTATTAACACAGTGGTTTGAAACTGTTTACCGTTTACTGCACTTCGATTTTCTTCTCGTTTTTTCCCTATGGTGAACTATGAACCGGACGTCTAACACATCACCAGAAAACAGCTTACTTCCGCATTGAAAAATAAGGTGGATAGTTTTATTGCATACAGATCACGTGTATTTTTATTTGAAACCACAATAAGCATCTAGTTTCAGTGCTTTTTACTTAAGGGATAGTTAACTAAAAAAAAAACTGTCTTTGCTTAGTTTATTTTCAAACCCGTGTTCACGTCCATTGTATAGGAAAAATAATAAAAGCAAATTGTAACATATAAAAATAATAATAAAACTGTATCTTTTAAATAAATGTGTAAAGCGAAAGACTCTATGACGAAAACATCACAGACACTTATATTTAAAATTTAAACTGCAACAACAACAGTAGTTTACGCTGACAACTTTTTATACTTTAGTGTAAAGTTGCTGGTAAAAGGGTTAAGCGAGGTCATATTTATTTGGCTTCATAAACTGTCTGCGTCAGTGACTTTCCCCATTGGTTGATTTGAATGTCTATCAAAAGAACATCCACTAGGCTCTGAGACGACACAGTTTGACCCGCATTGCTATTGGTCGATTCATATGATCACCCCGCCTGTTGGGCGCCGAAACTTGCGTTTAATTGGCTGAAACTGTGTAGTTTAAATTTGAACCGTTTCGAACAGTAGAAAGTTATAAACGCATAGGAGTCTCACTGTGTGTCGTGCTGTCTTTCTTTGAGAAGATAACGGTTTATGTGTTAGATTTGAGCAATCTGAATAAGGTATGTATTTTAAGAAACCTTATACACATACATAGTGAGCGATAATGAAACATTGGGCGATACTGAACAGCAAAAAAAAAAAAAAAAACGATGCTATTGACTCATTTGCTAGTGCTAGTTACTAGGATTTTGGTAACTGCTCATATGACGCTGTCATTTTTAAAAAAATATATAATTTATCTAACACTTTTATGCAGAGATTTTCACCCTTATTGTGTTTGCAACTATAACTGTTTAAATAATAATGGATTGTTTTGGATATTGTTTGATCATTGTTAGAGATTTAACGTTAGAGACGTAAAACGTCCTGAAACTGTCCTGAAATTTACGGTTGTTTCATGTTGTGATTTCTAATCAGCCCTGTCATCCATGTGGGCACATGTGACTCTAGTGGAAACTAGTTGGAAATGACTTAAATTTCACTCATGTAATAATTAGTGGAATTTGAAATTGGTTCAATTTCCCACTCAGTCCCCTGGCTGTTCTTGTTTGTTTGTTTTTTACTTTCTTGCTTTCATTTGCACTGGAGTGGAAGCTTGGTCTTAGATCTCACTGTGTTCAGGTTACAACTTGATAATCTCATTTATGATGGTGAGCTGTTTATCACCTGTCCAGGTAGACTGTAGACGAGAGAAGCTGTCAGAAGTGCCTGTCATTACAAAGCTGACAGTCTTATTGTCAATCCTACATAGTTGAGCAGAATCCAGGGAAGGACAGATGAGGCCAACATTGGTAATGATTCTTTGAAGATTTTTCAGTCTCTTCCTTGTTCCTCCTTATTCTCATACAAAAAAATGCCATCAAGAGTGTCTGGTAGAACATATGCCACTATTGCCACCATCAAAATGCTTAGTTTGTTGCTGGTTGTCTGTTATAACCTTTGGCCATCTCTCTAAGGGATGATTCCTTCACAAATATAGAGCTACTTTGTTCCCTCAGCACATGGCTGAGTTGCACCGGTTGATGTCACATGTTTGGGTTGTTAGTCACAGTGGGTTAGCCTGATCTTTTACTGATGCTCAAAAGAAATGCAACAGATTTGAAAGGTCTCTGGGTGTTGGGTTAAAAAGGTCAGATGCCCGCCTCCGGGTCTTATCAGTAAAACCAGCTGTGTGTGGTGCCCACTGGGCGTGGCTTTCCAAAGCCCATGTTGTCATATTCTGTATGTTTCTGTTTTGCAGCATGAGTTTTGAGGCGCTAAAGGAGAATCAGGGAGCTGTACGAATGAACAGTACTTCTGAAGCCGCTTGTGACATTTTCGCATTGGATCAGCCAACTGGCAGGCCCTCAATCCTGCGGCAGTCCCAGGCTGACAACATCAGCAGGACTGCGCAAAGAGGAGCAAAGGTGGGTTTTCTAGAGGTTAACATGCAATTTGTGTGCTTCTGCATTTTATTTAGTGTAATAAACAACTCTTAGTTATAGTAAATTGGTTTCTATTTTAATATTTAGAAACATAATTTATTCCTTTGATAGCAAAGATGCAGCTTCAGTAGTCACTCCAGTCTTCAGTGTCACATGATCAGAAATCATTCTTACTGATTAGGTCCTTAAATGGTTGGTTCACCCAAAAATGGAAGTTCTGTAATTAATTACTCACCCTCATGACATTCTTCAGAATATGATTCAGAAGATATTTTTGATGAAATCCAAAAGCTTTCTGAGCCTCAGTAGACAGCAACGCAACTACCATGTTACATTTTCAGAAAGGTAGTACACGTGTGCGTCAAGGTATTCTTGTGAACACATCGACTGACGCAGAAGAGAAGAATTTGATAAAGTTGTGTTTTCATAAAAGTGAAGTTCAACCTCATGTCTCACAGACTTTTTAACAATGTCCTTACTACCTTTCTTGGCCTTGAACGTGGTAGTTGCCTTGCTGTCTATGGAGGGTCCGAAAAGCCCTCAGATTTTATAAAAAAAAAAATCTTAATTTGTGTTCTGAAGATGAACGAAGGTATTACAGGTTTGGAACGATGAGAATAAGTAATGACAATTTTCATTTTTGGGTGTATTAACCCTTTAAGAAACACTTATCAATTTTAAAACGGTTGTGCTGATTAGTGGAAGCAGTGACGCTCAATATTCTTTGAGTAGTAAGTTCAAAAGAGCAACATGTGAACACTTTTATTAACATATCAGTAATTTCTCTTTAAAAAAAAATATACCCAAAACTTTTCAGCAGTTATGGTATGGTAAAGCATTTGTTGACTGTTGTTAGGCTTTTACTGGAGTTTAGATTTACATAGTTCTTTTTTTTTTTTGTTTTTGTATAGGTTTGTTTTCAAACTCCACGGCGGGACCCAGTCACAAAGAAGATCATGTCCCCGAGCCGCACCAGTAGGCCTTCCAGCCAGGAGGACAGCAATAAAGCACTGGAGACTCTCACGGCCTCTACTGACCAGTAAGCTAATTTTAATCTTGTTTAGGGCTGTAGAAATATGTTACACACTATTTTAAGTGCATTTTCTTTAAACATCCTGTTTGTTTGTACATATTCATACCCATTTTCACTAAAAAAAGGTCCTAGTTCTCATGCTGGCACCTAGCCAATGGTACTGCTAACTGACCCACATTTCCTCAGACTTCCAGTGATGTTGCCATAACCTGCCCACAAACACTGTTTCTATTTATAAACATGTTATAATGTTCAAAGTCATTTAATTAAAGGGGTAGTTCACCCAAAAATGAAAAATCTGTCATTAATTACTTGCCCTCATGTCGTTTCAAACCTGTAAGACCTTTGTTCATCTTAGGAAACCCAAATTAAGATATTGTTGATGAAATCCAAGAGCCTATGCATACTAGCTTGCTTGATTTGCATTCGTTACACGCATTTCCGCATTGCGTTGTATGTTGCCTTGATATTCTAGCACGCACAAAACTACTACGATGGTACCTCAACGTTTCACAGACACACCGTGAAACATTGCAAAAATAGCAAGTGAAGTTCGAATAAAATGCTTTTTGCGTAGTTGTGTTTGACAAAGTAAAACTGTAACAGTGTATCTTACAAGGTAACACGATGTAACCTTGCTCTAACAAAATGTGTCCCCACATTAAGTTCTTGAATTTGAGGGTATTGGACCTAGAAAGTCCTTGAAAGGTCCTTGAATTTGAAGTTAACCAAGGTGTGGGAACCCTAATATGTTGTCACATGGACCATTCAATTAGGTCCTTGCTACCTTTCTGGGCCTTGAATCTGTCAGTTGCACTGCTGTCTATGCAGGGCCAGAGAGGTCTCAGTTTTCATCAAAAATATCTTAATCTATGTTCCAAAGCTGAACAAATGTCTTACGGGTTTAAAACAACGTGAGGGTGATTTAACTAATGACAGAATTTTCAATCTCTTCAATCTCTTTAAGCACCTTTGTTCATTCACAGCTAGTAAAATTCATGTATTATTAGCATTCATAGTAATCTATTTACAAGAAAATGGTGAAATCTACTAACAATAAAATTGAATTTGCAGGACTTCATTGTTAAATAACGCTTCCGCACCGATTGACATCCAGAGTAACAGCGTTGGCTACCCTGATGATGATATACCTGTTCAGAGCAGAGGTGCCTATACCCTTGATCTTGACAATCTGGATGCCATCAACCCTTTCCAGGGGTCCAGTAAAATGCAGAATTCTCCTCCTAAATCTTCTGCTTTACCTGAGTCTTGGATATCAGAGCTTGTAGAGTCGGATACAACCGCAGCCCCTGTTTCTGCACATCAGTCTGAGGTTCCAGAGGTGACTGATACTGCACTTGATGAGACCCTTCCCTTTGTCCCATCAGTGGAGAATTCTCTTGCAGAATGTTCTGCCAACATATCTTCAGCAGAGGGCACCGTCATCCTCAAAACTGACAACATTGAAAACAGCGCCACAGATGTGGAAGAGTCCGATATGATTGAACCAGCAAAAGTGCCACAGCAGATTCCTATTTTGGAAGATCAACCTGAGGCCCAAGACTCACCACTACCCCCTGCGGGAACCTACAACTTGGATTTTGACAATCTCGAATCGCTCAACCCATTTCAAACTGGTGGCTCAAAGATCCCAAACTCTCCTCTGATTGGCAAGGCATCGGTAGTTTCCGATCCACCCCTGCCAAGCCAAGAAGTTAAACAGGAACCAGAGCTTTCAGTCCAGACGCCAGATGTCCCAACATCTTCAGATATCTCCATGCCACCTCAGGAGAACTCCACAGCCACAGAGGGCTCATCTACAGTGCCCCCTAAAGAGAACCAGATGCTACTAGAGTTTAATTTTGACGACGGTGCTGAAGTCAAGCGCAAACCTCCTCCGAAACGTCTTGGGGTCAAAAGACCTGCAGGTGCAAAACCTGTGACGAAAAAACCAGTTGCACCAGCCACAGAAAAGAAAGAACCAGAACCCAAGCAGTTGTCTCCTAAGAATCCAGAGGAGACAGAACCTGTGGACATTCCTACATCTCAAAGTTCTTACACCTTTGATTTTGACAAGTTTGATGACCCAAACTTTAACCCTTTTGGCACAAAGGCTAAAATGGGTAACTCTCCACCACGTGGTGTCCAGACCAGCCCGGTTTTGATGAAAGCACCAGCTCCAGTTCAGCAGCCTGAGGCTCCTGCACAGGATGACCAGCCTGAAACCCCTGCACGAGATGACCAATCAGAGCACAGGTACAGAAACCAGAACTCGTACAGCATGTGTAAATGCAAAATGTAACGCATGTAATTTCTTCGTATCGACTAGTAACTTTTGAGCTACAGATACATTTTTGAATGATTCTTGATTTCAGGGGATGCATGAACTAATTATGTACCCTGAATGCAATGAAAGTTTCTTTGGAAAAAAGCTTTTGTCAAATGCATAAATGTAAATAATCATTCGTTAAGCTCAGATTTTTCTTTTTCTTCTTCAGGTCTCCCCCAGCAGTTTCTGAAACCGATGGAAACATGGCAGAAATTGATTTTCCTGTCACTAAGCCGGTAAGAGTGTCTTTAAATTTACAAATTTAACAAAAAAACTTGTTTCCACAAATTATGATCATGTTGTTACTCATTCTTTTATTAGCTGGCAGAAGATGTAGAGTCATTCACTGTGTCCAACACAAACATACCCCAGAATCCAGCAACACAGGAGCCAGATCTCATGTCAACATCAGAATTTAAAGTGGATCTACAGAACCAGACCTGTGATCTTGGTGTGGCAGCACCAAGTGAAGATGAATTTGTGCCGGGAGCATTGTGTGAGTATACATGGTCGCATTTGTCTTTGAACTAAACGGACTGATCTGTTGCAAGGCCTTTGACACTGTGAGCAATATGGTTCTCTTTGTCTCAGTCATGCCAGGGGGAGATTTTGATGGGCAGATTGATTATCTGGAGCAGTTTGGATCAAGCACTGTGAGTGTTTTCCATTTATGAGGCTTTCCAACAACCCAGTTAGTGCAAGAGTAATACATTAATTTTTTTTTTTTTTTTTATGAAAATGCTGCACCACTGAGTTTATGAAGCAAAATTTCAGTTGTTCAGTGCTATACTAAAACACTTTTTATAGTTTAAGGAGTCGGCCTTGCGAAAGCAGTCACTATATTTGAAGTTTGACCCACTGTTGAAGGACAGTCCAAAGAAAACTGGAGTGGACAGTGGCAACTCTGGATTTAGCCTGCCACGGCCTTCTCTTGCCATCAGGTCAGTCTTTTTAAACATTCATATTAACTTTCAAGAAGTTGCTCACTTCCAGAGTAAAAATTTTGTGATTAGTTTTTTATTCACCTCCATGTGATCCAAGATGTTTATGTCTTTCTGTCTTCAGTTGCAATGAAATTAAGGTTTTTGAGGAAAAAAAGATGAGCATTTCTGGTTAAAAAGTTTATACATTTAATTTAAGAAAATGACAGATTGTGTTGCTAGACAAGAATCATATTCCTCAGCTGGTATCATGTAGAGGTCTTTGAATAGCATTGATACTGTAATTTGGACTTTCAACCTGTTGGTCACCGTTGAAGTCCACTATATGGAGAAAAATCCTGCAATGTTTTCCTCAAAAACCGTAACTTCTTTTCGACTGAAGAAAGACATGAACATCTTGGATGACATAGGGTGAGTAAATTATCAGGAAATTTTTATTCTGGAAGTAAACTAATCCTTTCAGTGGCCCAATGCACCTTACAATAATTATGCAAATGTTCTTTGCATGTTAGAATGATGGAGGCTGCAAAGTCTGAAGTAAAGCAGAAGTCTCACAGTGACAGTTTGAAGCTGCTGGATGATCTGCCTCCACCGGTAAGATGATGGCACAAATGTCAATGCTTTTTGTCTTTAACATTCTGATATATTAGTAGGCACTGAAACATTCAGTCTGCACATTGTCCATTTTGCAATGTCTGTTAATCTCCAGGTAGTGGAAGCTGTGGTGCCAGATCCAACTGTTCTGGACCTGCTGGTTCCCACTTTAAAACAGCCGGTGAAGACTGAGGACTCCATCATAGAGGTTCTCAAGTACAGTCAGAGAGACATGGATGCTGCATTACAGAAAGCAGAGAGACAGGTTGGCTCCCGTAGACTCTCATAAGATAACTGGCACACGTCAGATTAGTCTCTAACGTTTTGGTTTTCTTTCCTCTTCAGGCGGAGGAACGGCAACAAGAGCTTAAAACTCAGATTGAGAAGCTGCAACTAGAGAATCAGCACATGTTGTAAGTCTCCGATTAGACACATAACCCTGGACCACAAAACCAGTCATAAGTATCATGGGTATGTTTGTAGCAATAGCCAACAATACATTGTATGGGTCAAAATTATCGATTTTTCTTATATGCCAAAAGTCATTAGGATATTAAGTAAAGATCATGTTCCATGAAGATATTTTGTAAATTTCCTACCGTAAATTATCAAAACTTAATTTTTGATTAGTAATATGCATATGTAAGAACTGCATTTGAACAACTTTTGCACACTCAGATTCCAGATTTTCAAATAGCTGTATCTCTGCCAAATATTATCATATCCTAACAAACCATACATCAATGGAAAGCTTGTTTATTCTTTTTAGATGATGTAGAAATCTCATTTTCAAAAAATTGACCCTTATGACTGGTTTTGTAGTCCAGTGTCACGAATGCTTTCACGTAATACCTGGAGAGTTCATAAATTTAAGGTTCATACAATCATGGAAAACCTAGAATTGTACCTTCAGTCGTTTGATCTTACTCTTGAATTGTGAGTAAGTCATTCATTTGAGTGTCTTTTTCAGTTGGATTCTCAAATGAGTGAATCATTTGGTTCTCTAATGAATGATTAAAAGTGTTTTTCCAGTAACTTGTGATTTACTGGATCAGTCAAAAAGTGTGGGACCCCTGATGCATGACTGACCTTTGAACAGCACACCAGTCTTAAACTTTTTTTTTTTTTTTTTTTTTTTTCCCCCCCTCTTCTCAGGTTTATAGTGTCAGAATTTGAGGCCACCATCACTCAAATCACAGGTATAATAGTTGTTTGATCAGATTCAGTACATTTATTTTAAAGGCAGTATATCAGATACTATGACAGATCACATCCCTGTGTGTTTACAGATGAGCATAAACAGAAGGAAGATTTGGCAAAAATGGAGTTGGAGCGAGTCCTTCAGGAGAAAGATCAGCTGTCCAAAGAGTTGAATGAGTTGGAGAGATCCTTCTCATCTGTTGTCAAACGCCTTGACCGATGCAAGGAAGTCATCGAGGGATTCAAAAAGGTATGCTTTGAGACTTCTGAATCAAGACTTCCAGACTTTACCTCAAATCAAAATGGTAGTGTATAATGTGTGTTGTTTTTAAACAATTTCTCTTCTATAGAATGAGGAAACTCTAAAGCAGTATGCACAGAACTGCATGGACAGGCTGCAGAAAGAAGAAAAGCGTTATCAAGCTTTGAAGGCCCATGCTGAGGAGAAACTAGATCAGTATGTGCTCAGTCTGAAACACATTTCTTATGAATGTGATAATACAGTCTTGCATAATGTATGTTGATCGATTTAATACATCTACGAGCATCGCTAATTGCGCTGTTGTTGTTTTTAGAGCAAATAAGGCCATAGCTGAGATTCGTACTAAAACGGGCGCAGAGGTGGCAACACTGGAGGTGCAGCTCAAGAGAGAACAGTTGAAAGTTCAGTCCCTAGAAAAGGATCTGGAACAAAAGGTAAATGCACGCACACACACACAGGGGAAGTCACTCTTACAGTGGTTTCCTTTTTAGTGTAGTTCTGAATTGTTTTTTAAAATGTTGTAACATCTCTATTTTCTCTTCTCAGGCAAAAGAAGTCAAAGATGTCACAGAACTGTGTGATGATCTGCTGCTTAAAGTGCAAAAGCATGGTTTTTAGTGTATTGTGTTCATTATTTGTGTTTGTTTGTTATTTGTATTTGTTCTAAGCAATTTTAATAAATAATAAAAGAAAGTTATGAAAGCACAAACCCTGTGTTAATGTGAGTCCCCATGAGCAATGGCTCTAATACTTTACTGTCTAAAACAGGGCAATTCACTTATCTTAATTTGAGGGCTGGATTATCAAATTGAACATTTAAAGGGAGTGGGGGCTGTCCTGATGTTCTGGGTGGGTCTATAAAATTAGAAATTAAGTTGAAATGCATATTCAGCATGAAAATTAACTAATATTACTAACACCAACATCTATAAAAGGATAATAGTAGTGCCAGTAGATTTAAAGAAAATAATTAATTGCACATTTTTCTGTAATTAATTGCTTATTAATATTTATATTGTCATTTCACACTGAATCTCCAAATTAATGCTTAACCAAGACTTTAAAGGGTAAGTTCACTTCCAGAGCAAAGATTTACACACAGTTTGCACACCCCCTTGTCATCCAAAATGTTCATTTCTTTCTTTAGTTAGCAGCTGCAAAGGGTTCTAAATGATCCCAGTCCAGAAAGAAGAGTCTTATATAGCGAAACGATCGGTTATTTTTATAAATAAATATTTGTACACGTTTTAACCACAAATGCTCGTCTTGTCTAGCTCTGTGTTGCACATGTGTACTGTGTGCACTCACATTCAAGGCAGTTAGGGTATGTCGAGAAACTCCCATCTAATTTTCTACAAAATCGTTCTAAATCGCTGCAGAAATACCGACCTAGTGTTTACAAAGTGAACGTGTAAAGAATATCAAATAAAACAGCGATGTACGACGATTTTGGCTGTGTTTACACTGCAAGTCTTAATGCACAGATCCAATCTTTTCACCATATCCGATTTTTTTTGGCCCGCCTGTTTACATTCACTTTAAACAACACGCCTTTTTATCCGATATCAATGTTTACACTAATCTCCCGCATAAAATCATTCCACTAGCTTTTAACGGCCATGAGCGCAACGACTGACCGTCGAATTTTGCATGGACATTTGCTTATTCAAATCGTCGGCAAAAGTATACCAGGCAGCAAATAATTGCTGCCATCATATGGAAGGCGTTAAAGGAGAACTCTACTTGACAACAATTTACTAATAATTTACTCACCCCCTTGTCATCCACGATGTTCATATCTTTCTTTCTTCAGTCGTAAAGAAATTGTTTTTTGAGGGAAAACATTTCAGCATTTTTCCCCATATGGACTGCTATGGTGCCCCGATTTTTAACTTCCAAAAGGCAGTTTAAATACGGCTTCAAATGATCACAAATGCGGTTGTAAACTATCCCAGCCAAGGGAGAAGGGTCTTATCTAGTGAACCGATTGGTTATTTACATAAAAAAAATACAATTTAAATACTTTATTCTCAAAGGCTAGTCTTGCTTTGTAGTCCTTGAACTCAGTGTATTCTGACTCAGTTAGGGTATGTCGAAAAACTCCAATCGTATTTTCTCCCTCAACTTCAAAAATCATTTCAGAATCATCCTACATCGCTGCAGAAGTTCCGACGTAGTCTTTGCAAAGTGAACATGCAAAAAAAGATCAAACACCCTTAACAAAAAAGGTAAAACAGCGATATATGACGATTTTGAAGTTGAGGGAGAACATGAGATGGGAGTTTTTCGACATACCCTAACTGTCATGAACCGGAACAAAAACAGTCCACACAGAGTAAGACAAGAGGAGTGTTTGGCATTAAAAAGTATATAAATTGTATTATTTTTATTAAAATAACCGATCATTTCGCTAGATAAGACCCTTCTTTCTCGGCTGGGATCGTTTGAAGCAGCATTTTGGAAGTTCAAAATCGGGGCCCCATATCAGTCCATTATATGGGGAAAATGCTGAAATGTTTTACTCAAAAAACATTTTCTTTATGACTGAAGAAACAAAGACATGAACATCGTGGATGACAAGGGGGTGAGTAAATTATTTGTAAATTGTTGTTCTGGAAGTGGACTTCTCCTTTAACGCTTTCTACATCAGTTTCTCCAGCGCGGCTGGCTGCAGGAGCTTTGATGATGACAGCTAATTCACGATTTACCAGACTCACTCACTGTATTTCATCCCGTGCTTTAATAGGGTTACAAGCTCTTTTCATGGTACGTTAATGCTATAGCCTACTGTGTCATGTTTATCAAAATCGTTCACCCTCCTTGCTGAACGTGTTCGTTCTAAAGTGAAAGTAAAAATGGAAATAATAGTGCGCATAGGATAGCTAGGCAGGAGTGGTGAAACCAAGTTGACTCCTTTGACATTTTTGTGTAAACAAGACTAGCTTTGAGTTTCTATGCGAGCGCTTTCGCTCTCTTTGCTGTCTGGTATACTTTTGCCGAGGCATGTCTCGCAAACGCAGATTATGACTTTCAACGCATTCCGTCGTGGAACAAATACTTAACTGACACGGAGAATCGGATGTCCAGATATCAGATATGTATCTGATTTAAAACCACATGTGGAAACGGCTCAGATCGGACGCGGAAAAAAATCGGATTTGTACGGATTTTTGTGTTTACACGCGTGCATCAAATTCCGATCTGTGTTAGATGTGGACCAAAAATCGGATTTTTTCTGCCAGTGTAAACGCAGCCTTTGAAGCTGGAGGAGAAAACGAGACGGGGGTTTTTCAACATACCATAACTGTCGCATGCGCATTGCAGAGCTAGACAAGACGAGCATTTGAGGTTAAAACAAAAAGTGTATAATTTAATTTTTGAAAATGACCGATAGTTTCGCTAGATAGAATAGAAAGCTAGGTGTAATTTTTTTCCAGGCTGTTAATAATTTTCCTATATTTAAAGTTAGTTGAAATCAAAATTTTGTTTTGTTTTTTTTTGCTTATGTTAGCTTTAAGGTTACCTATAAACTAGTGTGCTCCAAAACAGTGACAATTCACATTTACAAGCATTCAAAAACTTAAGTCTCTAACTTTCTCCAATATGGATCAATGATTTAAATGACATCACCCTGCACTTCATCTTCTCCTGTCCAATCAAATGCTTTCTTGAGAAATTATATATGGTCTGCGTCCGAAAGCTCTAAAATGCTGCCATGGAAGGCAGCATTCCAAGACAGGAAGGCATCAAGGCACGTCCGAATAGAAAATCGATTTCACTTCCTGTCTCCGGACGTACCTTCATCTAATCGAATTTTGAAGGCATCATAGATGTATCCTTCACTGCCTTAGATATCCCACAATTCTATACGTTCCATTCCGTGACGGTTGAGCTAAAACAATAAAGACGGCGTCTGAAAGTTGCGTTTGGTGGTCAGTTTGTGTGTAAATGTATATTTCAGATTCACTTTTGATGTTATTTCTAGCGAGGAACCAATACTATAGTATCTAAATATGTGTTTAGTTATCATCAAAACTCGTTCCATTTCGTTGTAGATCATTAAACCGTTACGATGCCTGTCCGAAATCAGTTTCATAAGGTGTCTTCGTGCAAAACACGCTGCCTCGCTGCCTCATTGACTGATAAGGCAGCGAGGCAGCAAGTCAGCTGTCTAGGCTTTCGGACGCAATGATATATTTTATTGCGATGTGGATGAGATTGTGGTTGTCATACGCTGTCAAATATGGCTTTATCGAGCTCAGCAGCTCTGGCCCAAGCTGTGATATAAACGAAACCCCATTGGCTATTTTAAAAAGGGGACATGACTGCTTGATATGTCCCCCGGCCACCGTCTTTCAGTGTCAATTGAAATGACGTCAAAACAGAATAATACTGCGTGTTTTAAAGCACTTAAGTGGACCTTTAGAAAATTAGATGATAAAAAATGTTTCCAAGACTACTGATGCAATTCAGGACTTTTATCTATGGAAATGACAACATTTATTCAACAGTCTCTCACACACAACTCAAACAGAGATCATGACATTATGCCCTTATATTCTAAACATACTACTGATGCACAAAAAAATTAAATATTTCATAACAAATACATACATGATTCTGTGCTGCACTGATACAATGTTAAGACACTGTAGCTGATCATAGAGATTCATGCAGCAAAACACCAAGGGCAAATAAGCACAAAGAATCCAGCAGTGACATCACATAGAATTTCATTATTCACACAATAAAAATGTCACATCAGCACATTCAAGTTCCCATGGCCTGAGCTCATATTCAGCATGTTTATGTAATGTAAAAACAACACTACCTGTAAATTATCCCTACGGTCAGATACAACAGCAGTTAAAATGAGGCCTAAAAACATTCAGCTTTTATTCTATTGTGAGAAAAATGTCATGACATTCTACTGCGGTGACTGATACAACACAATCAGCAGTACAGTGTGATCTTCCAACGGGACCTTTAACAGTAGTCATCATTCTGCGCCTACAACAGTCATTCTCATAATACAAACAACAAGCATTCTATTGTAAACAACACTTCAAGCATGTTTCAAAAATAGAATTCATTCCTTTTATTAAATAGCCACAAAAATGTTCTGAATCCAAACAGTTAAAGATCTGGATGATCGCTTTATACAGTCAATTAGTCGATAATACTCAACCACAATTCAGTAATCCTAGATTTTCGCCAAACCTTTTTTTTTGGTATGTAACGGCATTGTGCTGGATCTCAGCAGCTTATGACATGGACACATGGAGCCAGCCATTATTCGACCTTGGATTCAAAAATCCATGTAAACTGAGACTGACTTACTCTGTCAAGCCTTTTAATATTTAGACCAATGTAAAATATCACTTTCTAAAATAAGAAAAAGACATAGCATAGCATGGATTTCCCTTTAAACGCATTTAAAATATCCCTTAAGATAAATGTTACCTTATTTTAACTACATATGTCATCGTAAAGGTCTAATGACTCCCTTTTGAGCAGGCTAACTTTTTTGTGCTTCTACACTTATGCTACAGTATATGCTGCATTATAGTGCATTATAGTCTTAACATTTTAATTCATTAGAGGAATACAGCTTCATGAGAGACTAGTAGTAGTTTCTTTTACCACTAGCAGCAGATATTCTGCAATCTTTCTGTAGTTAAGCTGTTTGCAAGCTCACAAGGTAGATCACACGAGTGGGAAATAAAACTTAACAGATGATGGGCAACTACTGTGTTTGATGTTTATGAATTTCTGAAAAGTTGAGTCTTTATTCGAAGCTTAAATCAGAAGTGCTTTTCAATTTAGTCTATTTTTGATAATCTGGACTATAAAAGAATATTCTAGGTTCAATCTTGGAAAAGTTAAGCTCAGCAACTTTGGCAGCAACTGTGGCGTAAGTTGATTATCACGAAAAAACAGTTCGTCATTATCATAAATCAATTTTTTTTAAGGATTTACAGCAATGGTCCAGCTGTCATGATTTTTTTCCAAGTCGTTCCAAACCTGTATGACTTTCTTTCTTCTGTTGAACATAAAAGATGACATTTGACGTTGATAGCCTTGTGGGCAGCACCATTGTGCTTTGGGTGTCCCATGTTCGAAATCCCGACTCGAGGACCTTTCCCGATCCCACCCCCTCTCCCTCTCTCACACTTCACTTCCTGTCATGTCTTATCTGTCCTATCACAACAATAATGCCAAAAATAAATCTTTAACAAATAAATAAAAAAGACGATATTTTGAAGAATGCTGGTAACCAAACTATTTGTGTTCCCAGTGTCTTTCATTGTATTTTTTTGTCATTACAATCTAAGTCAATGGGAAGTGAAATTACCAACATTCTTTAAAATATCTTTTCTTGTGTTTCACAGAAGAAAGTCAGTCATACAGGTTGAGGGTGAGAATTTTCATTTTTGGGTAAACTACACTACCAGTCAAAAGTTTTTGAACAGTAAGATTTTTAATGTTTTTTAACATTAAAACTTTTTAAAGTATCTTCTGCTCACCAAGCCTGCATTTATTTGATCCAAAGTACAGCAAAAACAGTAAAATTTTAAAATATTTTCTTTTAAAATGTTTTCTATTTAAATATATTTTAAAATGTTATTCCTGTATGTATTCCTGTAATCAAAGCTAAATTTCCAGCATTATTACTGAAATTATAGAACGTAATACTTATATATTATGCTATATTTAGCAAGGATGCTTTAAATTGATTAAAAGTGATAATAAAGACATTAATAATGTTACAAAAGATTTCTATTTTTAGATAAATGCCGTTCTTTTGAACTTTCTATTCATCAGAGAAACCTAAAAAAAAAAAATTATACTCCGTTTTCAACATAATAATAATAATAATAATAATAATAATAATAATAATAATAATAATAATAATAATAATAATAATAATAATAATGTTTGTTGAGCAGCAAATCAGAATATTAGAATGACTTCTCAAGGATCATGTGACTGGAGTAAGGATGCTAAAATTCTGCTTTAAAATTACAGGAATAAAAAGGAATAAAATATTTTAAATAGTAAAAATATTTACATAATACATATAAAAATATGTATTAAAAAATCATTTTAATACACATACTATTTAGGTCTTCTGGCTTTACCATTAAAATAGTGAGTATTTTAGTGTTTGCAGATTGGCCATGTTCATGTCCACAAAAAAAAAAGGGAGAAGTGAATAAACATTTTTGTGGTAATCAACATTACGCCACAAATGCTATCAACATTACTTCTACCATTTCCGCAATCTCAATTGGCAAGTACATACTAGAGCTTAGTGTGCAATTATGTAGGCTTTTAAAAGTATTTTGCCGATATAATGGGGCAGCCTAAGTGTGCTAATGATCACTTACAGATATTCAGCCAGTGAACTATTTTATCACGTCAAGAAACAGGAAACCAAACTGGCATGGTTTTGTAGAGGGCTGTTAAAGAATCTCAAGCGACATATTCAAGTACCTTTCTGAATCCTCACTTCCAAGACCCCTCAGCTAAAGATGTCTCCCTCGGTTGAGAGTTATGTAGATGGAAGCTAAAACATCTATTTGATCATGGGGTCATCACCTCCTGGAGAGGTTAGGACAGGAAAGTCCACAAAGGGTTCGGTTTTGTCTTCCTGGGGCGAGTTGATGGTACCGTCTGGCATAGAGCTAAAGGCCAGATGGTCATGTTCCATGATGGCCAGGCGGTCCTGGGGCTTCTCCTTCTTCAGATAAAACATCTTCCTCAGCTGCTTCAACTGCTGCAGCTCACAGAAGGTCTCCAACACCACCAGCATAGCAATCAGGCCGAGGAGGAGATACACTGTGGGACACGAAGGGAAGAAAGAAACGAAGAAATTAAGGAATGTAAACTACTCGTTGTGTTCATGGCAACTTTTGAGTTTAACAGTACGTTTAAACTCAAACATTTTTCTGTTTGCTCTGCATGTCTGTTGTCTTGCAGCCTTGAATGGAGTTTCCTCCAGTCTTGTAAAATGTTACTAATGGACACTGCAACATCTGTTAGCTAATGAAATGGTTTGTTTTAAGGTTTGTTTTAAGGTGTATCAGGGGCGTTTCCTCTGAGGCGGCAAGGGATGCAGAGCCTCCTCAAATGTTGAATGAGAAAAAAATTTGTAGCATAAAAATAAAATAAAGTCAGTATTACAAAATATAACATTAAAAAGCATATAAATCACTCATTTTTCTAAGGAAACATTGTCCAACAGCGACACTAAAGTTACAGCAGAAGTCTGCTTCTCTCTTACCTCCCCTGAGCCCATTAAGTTTTAACAGACCCCTTATAGCATGCAGTGATTTCGGTGGGGTGTAACTGAGACTGAATGGGGGAAGGTCACATGAGAGGAGGCAATGCCTCCATCGCAATATGATTGGATATGACTGGTTATGTTCACCTGTGATTGGTTCAGATGAAATCCCGCCTTTTGTGTTCGTGCGCAGTCTGCGTTTGCGAAACGGTGTGAATGAACAATATAATGGCATTAATGCAGTGGCATAACTTTGTTTTAAAAAGTGGGTGGGACAGGAGTGAGCGGGGGTTAATGTATTGACATAGAACTTATTTTTAACGTTATGATTTCAGAACATATTCCAGCGCCAGATCTCATCTTATTTAAAGGGGTCATCGTATGCCCATTTTCCACAAGTTGATGATTCTTTAGGGTCTTAATGAAATGTCTATAATATACTTTGGGTAAAAATTCTCAATGGTTATGTAAAACAACACCCTTTTTACCTTGCCAAAATCAGCTCTGCAAAAATCATCCCATTCTGGTCGGGGCTGCTTTAAATGCAAATGAGCTCTGCTCGCCCCTCCCCTCTCTTCTCTGTGGAGTGACGAGCCTGTTTACTTTAGCCGCATTTAGCCGTTAAACTTGCTAACTAGCACATTATCAGGAAAGGCGATCACAAAGATTTATAAAAAAAAAAAACCCTTATACTCACTTCTGCTGTAAGTGAAGCTGGATCACGAATGATTCGCGTGAACATAGACAGATATATGTAGATCAGGAGGCGCATTCCCTTCACAAATAAGCGTAATCTACTGCATCTTCAGCAGCTCAGATGTCGGGAGTAAATGACGACCACTACGTTCATTATTACATCCAGCAACACAACACCTCAATCACTCAATTCTTGTCTAACTTACATCCCTGCTCCGGTATCAAAACATGGAGGTTGAACTGTTATAACTGATTTGAAGTGAGATGCCAGTGTCAATCAACTATCGTGGGAACGGCCTCTGTCGGTGTGACGCCACAACAACAGGCATCTGAGAATGGCTCGATTTGAAAAAGGGAATATTATTTTTAGATTAATTAAAAACCACTGCATGGATTTTATCATTGTGGGGTAGAGTTGTACATACACTGCCAACACACATTAATGTTCAAACAACATGTAAAAGTGAAGTTTGCATCCGATGACCCCTTTAATAGAAACTAATGTTTCATTAGCATTATTACATCCATGCGGCGAGATGTTCAAAAAAGTGATGGGGACAATATTGACCCTGGCAAAAGTGGTGGGGACATGTCCCACCCACTCCACCCGTAAATTACGCCTATGCGTTAATGAGAAGACTAATTTTAAGTAGTAAGTAAACTCACACATTAGATATAGCCACTTTGCTACATCAAAATGAGACTTATAATGGCATGAAAATGTGATCTGTGGGAGTTTTTGGTGAGTAATCGGCTTAGTGAAATTTACAGTAAATCTGCGACCAATATTTACCAAGTTTTGATGACTGATGATCCGAAAAATGAGTTATCTATTAAAAAGAATAGCTAAACTTAAGTTCATCAGTAAAATATAAGCAGCAGCTATTTGTACAAAGATAGAAATGGATTCTGTGTACACTAACTAAAAATGGCAGTATTTTTAGCGACATGCTATTTACAAGTTCAAATAGCTATAGATTCTATTTACACTATATGTTAAAATAACAGAATTTTATGCTATTTATACTACTTATTGCAAATAGTGGCAATTATCTAACGTACTGAGTGTAAATTATAATTTTAATTTAAATGATTAAATCGACGGCAGCTTATTGGGACAATAAAGCCTTCCCTACACTTACCCTGATTCTTTATTTACAATTTTTTTCCCTTGTAGTGCTGACTAGCCCAATCACACTTTGGTGGGCGGAGTTAGTGTAAATAATCTCTGCCAACAAGGTGAGCTGTTAACACTTAGTAGAATAATAGACACTCTGTAAAATATGTTTAAATTATTACTATCTTGAGCTGATATTTTGAAATAAATGTAAAATGTCTAAAAACGCTAACACACTATTCATACTATTCATACTTGTCAAGCTATTCATACTTGACTTTAATAAACAGGATATTGATTACACTGTTAATACAAAAATATAAAATAGTATTGTTTTGTTCTTTGTCTGATCATGGAAGTAATGTTTATTTAACCAAGAAAATGTGACTGAGACATGAAAATACATTTGATTTAAAACAACGAAAGAGAGAAAGAAAGAAAGAAAGA
>JAHKKF010536792.1:0-49672 GCA_019740295.1 Labeo calbasu | reverse complement strand
TTTTTTTTGTAAAGGGCATTTGACCTTCTTTGCAAATTTACTTTGTAAACACTGGGTTGGTACTTCTGCAATGATGTAGGATGATTTTAAAGTTGGAGGAGAAAATGAGATGGGAGTTTTTTGACATACTGTATTGACCTGTATTGCTTTCGGGAGGTTAAAAAGTATACACTCTTAAAAATACAGGTACTTCACGATGCCATAGAAGAACCTTTTTTGTCTAAATGGTTCCATAAAGAACCTTTAACATCTGAAGAACCTTCCTGTTTCACAAAAGGGTCTTTGTGGTGAAGGAAGGTTCTTCAGATTTTAAAAAGGTAAGAAAGAGATGGTTCTTTAAAGAACCTTTGACTGAATGCTTCTTTGTGGAACCAAAAATGGTTCTTCTGTGGCATCGCTGTAAAGAACCTTTTAAAGCACCTTTATTTTTAAGAGTGTATAAACTGTCAATTTTTTTAGAAAATAACCGTTTTCACTAGTCAAGACCCTTCTTCCTTGGCTGGGATCATGTAGAGCCTTTAGAAGCTGCATTTAAACTGCATTTTGGAAGTTCAAACTTGCAGCCACCATTGAAGTCCACTATATGGAGAAAAATCCTGAAATGTTGCCCTCAAAAAACATAACTGCTTTACGACTGAAGAAAGAAAGACATGAACATCTTGGATGACAAGGGGGTGAGTACATTATCTGTAAATTTTTGTTCTGGAAGTAACTTCTCCTTAAAATTGTGAGGTGGTGGTACTTTACAATAGGGTTAAAATAAATGTAATAGCTATGAACAATACTTATAATACTTATTTTACATTATTAGTAGTGCTGTCAATCGATTAAAAAAAAAAAATTAATCGCACATTCTTTCTGAAATTAACCCCACCTAACATTAAAGTTTTTAAATATACTGTTATACTGCAATAATTTCACATTCAATCTTCAAATTAATGTGGAAACAACAAAAAGACAGTATATTTTAAATATTTGTTATTTTTTTTTTATTACTGAAGGTATCACTGATACCAATATTACTGATGTCTCTACGAAATTGTTCTTTTTTCTTAATATTTAACCATTGACTATAGCCATTCAACATTTACTATGCTTTAAAAAAATAACCATTTCTAATTTAAAGTGAACTTAAAACAATCTTCACATAAACCTATTATTTACCTGTGCTGTTCAGCAAGTAGGAAATACAGAAATTGAATTTGAAAATTAAAAGTTATCAAATGCCAAATACTAAATTAAATACAGATGCATTCTTAAAGCTACAAAAGTTATTGATTTCCTCTTTTTTCTTTTGTTCTTTGATGAACAGACATCACAGCAGCTGGGTTATTAGCTTATTTGACTGCTATTACTTTAAGAGCTGCCGGTGCTGAACGTGACTCAGATCTGACACGCATGCTCGTAGTTTCATTCATGCTTTAATATAAAATGATACAGGCTACAGTGTGCGGCACCACATTTGTGCATGCAACTGAAGTGTGTGCGCTATGAGCACAGTATAACGGTTTCCGCCGTTTCCACGCTCGTTTGACTAGCGTCTGGCGTTGAGGTGAAACTGGAGTGCGTCTCTGAAAAGTCTCCCGTTTGATGTGGTCGTAAATACATTCTGTGACTAAATAAACGCACTTCTTATTAAGAAAAAAAGAGACAGAAGCAGCAGTTGTGAGTGGGGTGGTCAACCCTAGCCCCGCCTCTGCGTTAACTGCGGTAAATATTTTTAACACCGTTAAACTGGAAAAATGAATCGTCTGTGTTAATGCACTAATTTTGACGGCACTAAATATTAGTTTATAATAATTCTATATAATACAGTGAAAGGTTAATATTCGCAATGTTTAATTTCCACATATACAAATACATTTTTAACAATTCACAGAGTTAATTACAAACAAACATTAAAAATAGTATCTGTATAAATTAACATTCACCTAATTTAATAAAAACTATCCAATATGTAGTTTATGATACCTAAGGCATCTGCTAAATGCATAAAATGTACTGCAGTAAAGTGCTACCCTGAAGATTATAGGATGAGGGCATACAAGTGATCACGTGAAAAATCTAACTGGTACATGGTCTCAAATCGAATGAAAGGCAGTACAAATATGCTTTTTTTTTCGTGTTGCAAAAAATAAGACATCCAGTGGCAATTGGCGGGCAAACATGTACAACCTTTACACTATAAATACAGAAACACGGCATGTGTCCTAAACTACTCTGAGACTCCCGTGAGACAAAATAACACATCAGAGAGGTGCGCGGTCAGGAATCTAAATTTGTGGAGAGGAATTTGGATAATACCAGCAGGAAGCAACGGGTGAGGCCGCAGAGCGTGGCTGGGCGAGGAGTGAGGTGGCAGACGGGGAGGAGTCTCCACAGACAGTTGGAGGGCTTAAGCCTGGCGGACAGGGACTTGTCAAATGCAGCTGTTGCAGACACTGATTGATAGAGTTTGTATTTCAGCTCAAACCTGAAAACAGCTTGGCCAGTGCCAAGTAAATGGGGTGTGTCGTCTTTTCAAACAACAAAATTAACAACATCATCTGGAGATAAACCTGAGTTAAAGAAACATACTACACATAACTAGTATAAAGAAACTCGACATTTAGTCGAAGAAAACATTCTAACATTATCAAATTGGAAGAAAGAATGAGTGCAATGGACATTTGCTGAATAAAACAGAAACACATATAATATAATATAATTTACAGAATTTCGATTCTGAGCCATTATAAGAAATATAGATTGTTTATATGCATGTAAAATATATTATTTACATAAATTCCACTGTCACACCACATGACAACCAACTAATAAACAATTATCAAATAGCTTATTACGTTTACAAATCACAGTAAACATCTGATTTCTTTAAAGGACTTTGGTTCACCTGCTACTAAATCAGCATATGTGTGGCCTTTGACCTGAGGGTAACAAATATGTCAGTCAGCTCATCAAAACATGTGGCTATTTGCATCTATGTCTCCAGTGGGTTATAAAACAATGACGAAAAAGTAAAAAAAAATCCTTCTAGCAAACAACACTTCAAACCCACTTTCCACTTTGAAGTTTGATTGAATCATATCCTGCTAGGTAGCACCTCCTTCTCTTCCAAAAGGCGGATGAGTTGACTGAAACTCTCCTTCACGGCCTCCATGTTGTTCGTTGTGGTGCCTGCAAGAATCCATCTCTTCCCTCGGGCCAGCGGCTGCAATTCAAAGCACTTCTGAATCTGAAAAAGATATAAATAAAAATATTTAATCAATTATGACTGCTATAAATTTACAGATAATGTACTCACCCCCTCGTCATCCAAGATGTTCATGTCTTTCTTTCTTCAGACGTGAAGAAATTATGTTTTTTGAGGAAAACATTTCAAGATTTTTCTCCATATAATGGACTTCAGTGGTGCCCGTGAGTTTGAACTTCCAAAATGCAGTTTAAATGCAGCTTCAAAGAGCTCTAAACGATCCCAGCCAAGGAAGATGGGTCTTATCTAGCGAAACGACCGGTTATTTTCTGAATTTTTTTTACAATTGATATACTTTTTAACCTCAAATGCTCGTCTTGTCTAGCTCTGTGTGAACTCTGTGCATTCCGGGTCAAAACAGTTAGGTTATGTTGAAAAACTCCCATCTCATTTTCTTCTCCAACTTCAAAATCATCCTACGTCGCTGAAGAAGTACCGACCCAGTGTTTACAAAGTGAACAAAAAGTATATAAATTGTACATTTTTTTTTTAGAAATTAACCGATCATTTCACTAGAAAAGACCTCCTCGGCTGGGATTGTTTAGAGCCCATTTATGCTGCATTTAAACTGCATTTTGGAATTCAAACTTGCGGGCACCACAGAAGTCCACTATATATCTTCCTCAAAAAACATAATTTTTTACGACTGAAGAAAGTAAGACATGAACATCTTAGTAAATTAGCTGTAAATTTTTGTTCTGGAAGTGAACTTCTCCTTTAAATTGCTTTGTAGATGTCAGGTTTAATCTGGTGAGAATTCAAGAGTCCTTTTCTTTTTAAAAACATAGTAATGACTGAAATTCATACCTGTAATAACTAAAATCCTGTTCGAATCAAATAACTGAAAATGTAGAGATTTATTTGACTGTTTTATCCTTTGAGATCCAAATTAATCTTTGCCTTTAAATTCCTCAAGATCCTCTAACCAAATTACAGCTATAATTATGATACAATATTTTATGATGAAACCCCAAACATAAGCAATGAAAACATTTTTTAAGAAGTAATATTAAAAAGTTTCAAAGTTCAAATGATGTTCATAATTACTTCTCATAAATGTTAACCTTTTTCAAGCCAAAACAATAAGACATCCTTCCTCTGACTTAATCATCTACAACAAAACGAAACAAAAAACAATAACAACCGTTTTCATACATTTCTAAATGTAAAAAGCCTGGTATCTTACTAGGTCAAAACATTCCTCACAGAACAGCAGAGATACGTTAGCGTCCAGACACTGTAATGTGCAGCAGGGAAACTATGCAGGTTCAGTTAATAGGTACTTGACATACTCAAAACTGTTAGTAACAACTGATTAAGAGGATCATATGTCAAAGCTTTGTGCTCTGTGCTTGATTATACTTTTACGTCAGCACTTCATTATAGCAGGAGCAGATCAGAACCATCTGTTAAATTTGATCTATTCAAGAAATATCATACAGCTTCTGTTCATAAGACACAACATGACTAACTCTGTAAGTCATAGCAAGGATAATGCCAGTTTTGCAGGAGTAATTTGTGATAATAAATATCACATTTACAGAAGGAAAACATTTGACGTCCCTTCTAACCGATCTTGTATCGCACTGCAATCCGTCAAGCTTTTCAAGGCCATAAAAGTTCGGACTGCTGATAGCACCTAGCATATCAAAGCCCACAAAAGGAGATACAGCTTTTTCGCATTTGGCTCCAAAACTCTGGAATGGCTGTCCCGATAATGCTCAGAGCTCAGACACACACGCTATCAGGTTAAATCTAGATTAAACACACACCTCTTCAGCCGAACTGTCACATATTGCATCTCATATCCTCTGCCTGAAATATGAACAGCAGCTTTCTATCGCAGGATTCATTTTTTTTGGAATGACCCTAATTGATATGAGACAACGAGATATGACACATGGTGAAACCATGATATCCACACATTACTGTAGATACTGAAAGATAGTCATCTATTATCCACCATTTACCTTCCTTAAAACAAAAAGAAAAGCAGCATCAGATGTCCCTAACCAAATGAGATAACCTGCAAAGTGTTGGTAGATAAAGGTAAAAGGAAATACAGTCCACAGGGCAGATAAAGTTAGACCAGAGGATATGTTGCCACAACAAACAGATGCAACTATGTCTATCGTTTCGCAATCTGCAAGCGTGATGGACACTCGCTGCTAATCTGATGATAACAGACAGAAAGACATGAAAAATCTAATCAAACTGTTCAGCATGATGAGTCTTTTGTCCAAAGTACCGTAACTGAATCCTCCTCAAAAAAGAATCACAAGTGAAGCACTTGTTTTTGCAGCGCAGGCATCTAACTGTGCCATGTTGGGATTTATTAGTGTCTGCTGTTTTCATGACGGCCTACTTCACTGAGTCAGAAGATTGTGTCTCGTCTTTCCTCCAGCAGAGTCTTTAGGGGGCACTGAGCTGTGCCTTGCTCGTAGTGTAACAGGAGTTTAATGACAGATTAGGTCACTTCAGCCCAGGGCCTGACCGACCCAAACAGTGTTAACAAATCCGTCTTGGTAAAAGGAGCTGCCCCGGGCCTGCTGGCTTACCAGTCTGTCTGTCCCTCTGTCTGCGGCAAGCCCCCTTCTGGAGAAGAACAAAAGTGCAAGAATGTCTTTCTTTCTCATAAACTGGTAAAATTAAGTGTTACATTTTTATGGCTTTGCTCACGTTGGTTTTTTAAGTTGCATCTTGCACCATGGTGGCAGATGGCTGTTGGGATGACCAGAGTTATACGGTCAAGGCTTCAGTTCACTGGGACCAATAAGTGTCTTAGCTTAACAGAGAGAGCAGCTTAAAGATTTGAAAAGTTGTTGTGTTGTCTAGTTCCAGAAATTTCTCTTAAAGTCACTATGGACAGAGTGGGAGAACAAAACCAACACTGTACACCTTTCAAGCATGACTCATGTCATTTGAATGCAGTGAAGCCACTTTAAGCAAATTAAATATTAGTGCATTTTGTCCTTACGTTATGTAGATTTTATGACAAATAGTATCGATAACTGTCTCTATCCACTTGGACTATAAACGTTCAGTTTTCAAGATATTTTTTATATTTAAAAAACATGCATATGAATTTCTTTAAAGGGGTCATTGGATGCAAAATTCACTTTTACATGTTGTTTGAACATAAATGTGTGTTGGCAGTGCATGTACACATCCACCATATAATGATAAAAATCCACGCAGTGATTTTTATTTAATCCCTAAACATAATATCCCCTTTTTCAAATTAGGCCATTGTGAGTTTCTTGTCTGTGTGGACCAAGGCCGCTCCCACGACAGTTGATTGACACGGCTGTCTTACCTTAGACCCATCCTAAGTGAGCTGTAACAGTCCGACCGTCATTGTTTTGACACCGGAGCAGGGACGTACACAAGAATGGCTCCTACGCGATTGAGGTGTTTTGTTATTGGATGTTATAATTAACATAGTCATCATTTACTCCCGACATCTGAGCCGCTGAAGACACTGTGGATTACTTTTGTTTGTGAAGGGAATGCGCCTCCCAATCTACCTAAATGCATCTACGTTCGCGCGAATCATTCGTCATCCAACTTCACGTTTTGCAAGTTTTGCGGCTAAAGTAAACAGTCTCTCAGAGCACGGCTCATCACCCTACAGAAGAGAGGGGCAGGGTGAGCAGAGCTCATTTGCATTTAAAGCAACATGCAACAAAATAGGTTTATGTCTGCAAACCTGATTTTGATAAGTTAAAAAAGGTGCTGTTTTACACTACCATTGAGATATTTTAACCAAAGTATGTTATAGACTTTTCATTGTGATCCTTTAGGGATCCTTTAACTTGTGGAAAATGGGCATCCGATGCCCCCTTTAAAGGGAACCCTGGGTATAAACACCTGTATGGCTTAATATAACGTAAATAAGGCCTCTTACTAAAATATTTAGTGGAAAACCCATTAAGTTTATTTTTGTTTTATACATATTTTGGACTATGGGGGGCGTCTATATTTCGATTATGTAAAATGGTTGCACTCGAGCTACTGACACTACTTGTTGCTATTTTTACCGCAACAAAACTCGAAAAATAAAACACTGACACAATGACCACTGCTACGGAAAGAGCTTACAGGTGGCGATTGGTAAAAGCATAGGCTTAAACCAAATGCTGTACCATCAATTTTTCCCCACAAGGATTGAAATAAACTCCTTTAGTGGCTGGGGCGTCATGACAAGCGTCAGCTTCTGTACATCCTGCCAGGATGGCATCTAGCATTTCTTGTCTATGTCGTTTGTAAGCTCTTTCAGTAGCTGTAGTCTACTAAAAGCCTCAAAGGCGTCAGGGCTAAAGTGGAAAGAACAAAGATGCGGGTCTTTAGCAAGTTTTATTCGTCCACAGGCATCTTCCTATTCTTTACCTCCTCTTCTTATTATTAGGAAAGTAGTGAAGTTTTACATTGCTTCTCTTGTTGCCCTTTGAATGAAAATTACAACCAAAAGCCACACAATGTGGCATTGTATCAGTATTTTTAATTTTCTGAGTTGTGTTGCGGTAAAAATAGCACCAGGTAGCGCCAGTAGCTCACAGAGTACAACCATTAAAATAATGGTGCCACCCATAGTCCAAAATATGTATAAAACAACGTGGATTTACTACATATTTCAGTAAAATACATCATTTACATTATATTAAAGGGGTCATTGGATGGCCATTTGATTCTTTAAGGTCTTAATGAAAAGTCTATAACATACTTTGTTTAAAATTTCTCAATGGTAGTGTAAAACAACACCCGTTTTACCTTGTCAAAAACAGTTCTGTTCACAGCGACCCGTTTCGGTGCATGTCCCTTTAAATGCTAATAAACTCTGCTCACCCCGCCCCTCTCTTCTGTGGGGTGACAAGCGGTACTTTCTGAGACTGTAAACGTTAGCCACATTTAGCCGCGAAACTTGCTAACTAGCACATTATTAGGAAAGGTGTTTTGCAAAGATTCATAAAAAACCCTTATACTCACTTCTTCTGTAGGTGAAGCTGGATTACAGATTCACACGAACATAGACACATGTAGGCAGATCGTGGGGTGCATTCCCTTTAAAAACAAAAGTAATCCTCTGTGTCTTCAGCAGCTCAGATGCCAGGAGTAAATGACGTCTGCTATGTTTATTATTACATCCAACAACAAAACACCCATCGTTTAGGAGTCATTCTTGTCTACTCCTGCTCCGGCATCGAAACAATGGCGGACAGTTTACAGCTCGCTCAGGGCGGGTCTAAGGTAAGACAGCCGTGTCAATCAACAACCGTGGGAGCACCTTGGTCTCGGACATCACACAGCCAAGCATCTGAGAGATGGCTTGATTTGAGAAATTATTTATAGGGATTTATAGGTGGATTTTTATCATTATAGGGTGGATATGTACACACACTGCCAACACACACTTATGTTCAATCAACATTTTGATGACAACATTCAATCAATCTAATGGTAACTTAGAAAAATATGCGCTATTGAAGTGTCTGTGTGGATTGTGGAAGCAGAACAGTAGGGCGCTCACTGCATGACTGATGGAGGCACCGGTGCGATCACTTGTTTTTAAAATACTCCCTCATTTTTGGTCATACAGACAAAAGTAATACATCCCTCAAATCTGTAAAGACTCTACATTTATTTGTGTGCACCCAGAACAACAACAAAATGTTGCACTTTTGTAAAATAATGAAAGCAAACAGGATTGGCTTTCTGCTGTCTCGGTCTTTGTGAACTTGAGCATGAAACTTCGAAACCCTGTGTATACTTGTCTTACAGACATAAAAAAATACAGGCTATCTATAGATAGTAAATGTCTATTTGTAAATGAACCAATTCAAATAGAAAATGAATATTAGAAATAGATATTTCTCAGATTATGCATCCACTACTGTGGAGAAGAGTCAGTGTTGCTAACTTTAGTCAAGTGCAGCCATACAAGTCTTAATACCCAGGGTTCCCTTTAAATTCCAATAGATTTTTTTGTGCATGTTTTCTTCGAATTGGAGTTCTGCATCCTTTGTGGGACAGTGTATGTTACATTGATTCGTTTTTGAGTGTAATATTTAAAGCAGAAAAATTTTACGTTCAGGCGTAGAAAACGGATAAACACTTGACGTGGGCGGTCAACCAAAGATCAACTCATGCCAAAGATCAGATGCTCTGTCTTCTCCTCATTTAAAATGTTACATTTTGCATTCTGAACAATACAACCCTGTTACATAAGCACAACAAGCAAATAAATAATCAATTTGTAATGTGTGCGAGGGTGGGCGGTAACTTTAAGACCATTTCACTCTTGACTGATGATTGCACAGGGGGCTGAGTATGTCCTGCTGCTTTTAGGCCAGCAAAGATTACCATTACATTTGATGATTTCAAGCTACGAGCGACAGTAGTTGCTGTCACACGTGTCATGTTTTTCTCGTCAGAGAAACACTAAGAGGGAATTGTCACACTGCCAAAGAAAAGAACAATGACAGTTGTACGAGTATAAATTATTACATTGAAAACAGCAAATGCACAAATGTGGGGCATAAACTTTTATCAACCGTTTATACTTTAAGTTAGAACTTTGTGACCCGTCTATAGGATGAGATGAGACGGTCCACAGCCATGTGAATGGCTATCTAAAGAGGGCCAGACATGGCATGAGTTGAATGGGGTGTCTGGCCTGCACAAATAGGCCAGTGGCCAGAAGCCGAACTGTAATTCCTCTTGTCACTCTCCAGCCAACGCGAGCTGCAATGGATCCAGTCCTGCTCTGGAGTTCTCACCATTATTTATGCGTTTCACAGGCAACTGCAGATATGAATGTCTTTTCATTTCTATTCTTGAGGTTGGGGCTTCACCAAGGCAATTCAGGTTACAAGTCATTCTCTTGGGTGTGATGGATAAATTCCATGTGGGTTTGGAAACCGCAAAACTCTCTGGTTACTTGCCCAAGCAAACAGCCACTAGACCATTTCATAGCACCAGTCAGAGTTAAATGAACATAAATGGGTTCATATGTTGAGTTGTGTTTGGATAGCGCCACACGGTACTGTAGATCTGAATAAAACGGCTGGGGCTGCAAAACTGCCAGAGGGAAATAAATATCTGCCAAAACTCATGCCTTGTTCGTTTGAAAAATGAAAATGTATAATCAATATGTCAGCGTACGTCTCAAAAAATTTGTCTGGCTTCTCATGTTCAATTGCAGCATTTATTAAGCATGTGTTTAAATGAGTCAGACATTGTGAACGTGACTTTTTGTTGAAAATAAAACTGCTAATATGGATGTAACATTGCCAGTTTGGATGTAACATCTGCCAGTTATGAGCATGGCGGTAGTAACTCCAAAGTCATGGGTTCGATTAGCAGGGAACGAATGAACAGATCAAGTCGTTTTGGATAAAAGCATCTGTCATATGCATAAATGCAAAAAAAACAAAAAACTAGTGGTCGATTTCTTGAGTGCTCAGAATGTCAAAATGATTCGTGAGCATGAGTATTTGTGCTGCGTCGCTGTGGTTAGACAGCACTCAACAACTGTTACATTAGACAGAAAGTCCCATCACCAGGGCTCACCTTGGGCATATAAGGGCGTGCTCAGAAAAAGCCAATTACTCTGGGTGACAAGTTTCCCCCTGAAGATATCAGTCAGCTGTGGAGAACACACTTGAAAGAAATGTCTAGATATCGCCAGATGCACTTACCATGAAATTGAGCTGGTCTCACTTGTTTTTTCAATGTCTAAAGAGCCTGCAGTTATGTGCTTGGCAAGGCACAAGGCTTTCAAAGAGGCCCCATAAAATATCACTTACAGACAATATCTAATGCTTTGGACACATTTAAAAAGAAACAAATACCTCAAACTTGGAGGTGGGTCGCAGA
Organism: Labeo calbasu; assembly: GCA_019740295.1. Classification (NCBI taxonomy): domain Eukaryota; kingdom Metazoa; phylum Chordata; class Actinopteri; order Cypriniformes; family Cyprinidae; genus Labeo; species Labeo calbasu. Next base: position 38,544 of record JAHKKF010536792.1, on the reverse strand, counting down.
CTGAGAACGTATAATCTTTAAAGAGCAATTTTGAAACAAAGAGATCAACTTATTTAATGGGCTTACATAAACGTACAGGTTCAAAGAGATTTCTTCAGTTATTAGTAGCATGTGAAGCATGGTAAGGTGAACGTGTAAAAACAACATTTTAGCCAGAATTTTATACAAACAGCCCCCCTTTCTACACTCTTCATTGTCTGTGGGTGTAAGTAACATACGCTCCACTAACATCCTGCTTTCCAGAAACAGTTACATCTACATAAACATGATTTCTCAGTAGTGTTGCTAAAGTTAAGACAGTTAGAATTTAGTATATTTACAATTTGGAATATTTAGGATATATTTAGCCTGCTCTAAACAGAGTTCTATCATGACAACTCTCAGAAGATTTTAGCATGGTAATGTGACAATGTTAATATATTGAGTACTGGCGGAATAGATCTGCTATGTTTCTGCTGTTGGTTATTGTTGTAGATCATTGCTGCTGCTGCCAAGCAAGTACAGGAACTTGCTACTGCCAATACATACACTGATACGCCGCTGTGAGTATTTAAGACATAATGCTGCTGCACAAATAGTATATATAATAACCCGTAGCAGATACAGGTGGAGCTGGGGAGGTGGAGGGTTTCAGAGGAACTCTGAAAGCACGTTGCGAAATTCTTTAGTGAATGCTAACCAGCTATTTAAATGTACAGTGGCAAGCTCATTTGCTCCATACACAACATGAACCAATCAGTTTGTGCTAAGTAGTTTAACACTGTGAATATCATCACTTCGCGTTAAGGACCCATCAGCCTGTGCCATTCTAGAGTTTCATGACATAACTTGGTATTTATAGTAAATTGAAAGTAAAACCATAAAAAAATGATTTTCTTTCAGCTAGTTACATTAATAAAAACTATAGTAGTATTTTTAGTAGTAGTACTTTTTGCATACTATTTGAGATAAGAATGCATGTTTGACATATTCTGACATGGGGAATTAATTGTTTGTGGCTGGTTTGTGCTGTGAAATACTGTGTGAAACCAGACCAGAGTGCGGACCTACAGTGTGACCAAAGAGATGGAGACAGACGGGGTGAAATGAGAGTCCCTATAAGTTTGCTTGGATGCTTAGGTAGGTCCCAAAATCCCAGTGAGGAGAGTGAGAAGACCCAGCCAAGATCAATAACCCCGAAACTTCACTGGAACGCCGCCAAGGTCTTGCCGGGCAACAAATGAAGACTTTAAGCGGCGCTGTGCCGCTCTGGACGGAGATTTACTGTCTTGTACCGCTCAGACGGGAGAACAGCTTCCCAAAAAGCGCAGCCCTGTGAAAGAGTTCAAAGCAGACCGATTCTCCCCTCACTCTTTTCTAAAAGCCAACTGACCAGTGCCAGATCAGAGGTGTCCTCTGGAGAATCATAAATCCAGACGGCACAGGGACAACTTACCGTGGTCCTTTCCAAGGCTTCAGAACAATGCTATTGCACTTAAGGCCCTGGGACTGTGATAATGTACTTTCCATATAAGCAACGACTACAAATGCATATAAAAGATGTCTCAGATATATTCCCACTTGGACAGAGAAGAGCTTGACCTTTCTTTCTTTATTTTTACAACCCCTTATGTTTGTATTGATCTTTTTTTCCCTTTATTTTCACTGGGATTGAATGATTACCAAAGCCACCAGCTGTTGTTTTAGTGAACTACCAGATTTCACTTGCTCCAAAAATATAGGGGAGACCACCATAATGAGTTCTGTAAAATGCATGCGTGCTGTACATGTAAGTGATAATGCACCGCTAGCTGTGCATTAAACGGTTTTAATGCCTGACGTGGAGACAAAGAACCACTCAACGCTTCTCTCCGAAAACAGCCGAGCTCCTGGAGGCATGCCGCGGGCTGAGCTACAAAGTCACGAGCATGCGAAGCTTTTGCGTAACGATCGACTGCAAGCTGTGACATCGACATAAATAAAACAGGAACAAAAACTTCACTGACTTTAATTAACTAGGGATAAAAATCTGATCCAGCCACATATATTCGATCCAGAATCGGATCCCGACGACTTTGGAACCTGAACGAAGCACACTGATGGGCGTGCTCTTGCGCTCGCTTTGTTTGATGTGTGAAGTACTCAAAAAACTCATTTTTTGAGACTTTGGTCATGTTTACCAAGAGAATTTTACTCTTTAACAGTGTAAATAAGTCAGAATGCAAGAAATAGCATTAGGCATCCTCTTCAAAGCTGCTGCTGATGTTTGCAGCACAATATTTGACCAGAAAATACTGCGGTAAGATCACATGTGTTTGAATGAATGAATGAATTATAGCATTTGTTTGAATTAATTAACGATCGAGAGACAGATAGATGACAGTTACATGTGGGAATTACTTGCGTCTGCGTCTCTCTATAAACAATGAATCTGTGAGTTTAGTTACTTCAAAAACAACGAATTTACCCCTTTGTTGCTGAGGAATATAATGTCACAGGGCAGCGTTGACAAAAAGTTTCTGTGCTCCTGTCCTGGATGTTTCTGTGTGTGCACAGCACAATCTCCAATCTCTCTCTCTTTGTGTGTGTGTTAATATATTATTAATATACAGTAGTCAACATTTGAAGTGGATCAAAAAAGTTCATCAAAGTTGTCCTAAGACAAGAACAGGTACTGTTTTGGTTTTAGGACAACTTTGTGATAAAACATTTTGATCCAAATGTTGACTAATGTAGAATGGTAACTGTCTGTGCATTACACGATTTTAATGCATACCTTCCAGCCAATCGGAATCGAGTAATCAGACAGACCGTGGTATAAAAAAAAAACATTACTGGGGTATCATGTACCCATCTTTTAAGCACCAATAACACCTGTCTACTGGCAAATCATGCATAATGCCTATGCTGTCACTACTTCACAATATTTTAGCAGTTATTTCATTCAACAAGGACATGTAAATAAATGCTTATTTCAATTTTTTTTCAAATAAACTTTCTATTCTGAATACTGAAAAAGCGATCTTTTTAATTGCACGTTTTTTACTTGTATTTTTGATCAAATTTTTACAGGCGAAGTTTCGACAACAGTATACGTATCATCTTTAAACATACATTTATCCATAATAGACATAATATATACATGATGGACATCCACTTCATGTGCCTATGATCTGCTGTCACTGCAGCTGAACTGTTATAAAAGTGAAATAAAGCAGTGCAAACATTCTCTGTGTGTATTAGGGGAAACCCTCTTTGACTGGATTAGTAAATAATTGGCAGGGTCAATGGCTGGGCCTCAACCCCTGTGCTGACGGCAACCCCAACACCATTTATGGGGAAGCAGAGGCTGTGACACCGCTTGTCTGGACTAAGTTCAGATTTACAGTAACTCAATTACAAGCTGGGAAAAGCGCTCCAATAGTTAACATCTGGGCTTTGCGGTTTTAAATGGGTGCGCTGGCAGCCTCCTTAAGCCATCACATCCAGAATCCATCTGCGTGCACCTTCCCCAAACCAGCCCTTCTCTACCTCGGCGATTGGAGGAGGTCTGGGTGGTGGCACAGCAGACCACACAATGGGGCTCAGGGGGCCTGTGAAAGGAGTAAAACACCTCCCACTCTCCCCTGTTCCCTTCACTGGCCCACCACTTTTTACTTTTCCAGCTCTGACAGGTGAACCACGGGAGAGAAGCACAACAGAGCGGCTCTCAACACACACAGCATGTAGAGAATCAAAGAGACCCTCTCAAGATGATTTAAAACACACTCTGAGATGGAACCCCCACCCCTTTCCTGTACCTAGTGTCCTGGGACCTCAATTTGAAATCTGTGCTTACATGCAGCTTTTTTCTCTCTTTTTCTTGCGTGCCCTCACCTCACTGTAGTCTTGACAACAGCTTAAGTATGACAAAGTCAAGAATGGGGACGTCGGGAGGGGGATATGGGGTGACTGTTTTCAGTAAATTGAAAACATAGCAAGTGAGCGAGCAGGGAATAAGGGTCCAAGAACAAAAAGTTACAAAGAAACATTCCTTTATTCGCTGGCTCAGATCAGACCTAATTGTCGAGTTCTTATATATTATCATTTAGTTCTTATATATTATCACTCATATACACATACCCACTGTTTTACAGAATATATTAGTCACTTCATCTACACTAGACCCTGAAGTCAAATTTATGCATTTAATGTTGCATCTGTACAGATTTTGGATACAGACTATGCATGATTCTTCTTTTTTTCAATTTATGTCTGTGCACCAGGCAAAAACACAGTCAGCATATACCAAGCTATTAAGACGTGGACTCGCTGGAAGGTACGCAGTTCCTGTACATACCACATGATAGCACTAGACCAGGGTTGTGCACCATTCAGAAATTAATCTGAACTGATGTAGCATTCAGAATGCTGAATTGCAATTCATATTTGAAGGTAAGAAAGTAAATTAAAAGGACTGCAAATATTAAAAAATGTTTACCTGACAAAGCATTTAAAAGTTTTAAAGTTGAAGATTTATAGGTCGTACAGACAGAAAAATGACAGAACAACAGAGCGATAGAATGATGGCTAGAGTGATAGAAAGGTAAATAGTTAAATAAAAAATAATAACAGAGATTAACCGACAGACAGGACACACATAACAACAGACAAAATGACAGAGAGGACAGAGGATGGATGGATGGATGGACAGATAGATATAGATGGACAGACAGTAGTGATGCACGATAATAGATTTTTAGATTGACTAACTTGAGTTTTCAAATCATTATGGCCGATAGCCGATACCGATATATATTTCCTTTGATTTGAAACAACACCAAGTCTCTCCTGTGCAAAAATTATAAACAAATTATTTTTAATTTTAGTTTGTTTTGAGTAAAAATGTATTTGTTAAAAATAATACCCATTATTAAAAACAATGTCTGCTGTGTGTGTGTGTGTGTTTTGAAACCTTCACATTTTATTTGTGGATTTAACATTAATATATGGTCTAAAGCAAAAGAGCTGTAAAAATTCTAAAAATCTTTTACAGCTCCTTGTATTTAAAGGGACCATGACATGGAATTTTTCATTATTTTAATATTTTTCTGGAGTTTTACTTCTAATGTTAATAAAGTTTTTTGTACAATAAATAAATAAGATGGTTTTCAACCCTCATTCTGAACCCTTTGTCAAAAAAGAGCTGTTTTAAGGGGCGTGTCCTTTAAGACTTCAGTCAGTAATCCGCCACAGTTACGATTGCCTAATGTCATTGCGTCGGAAACGGTATCAATGCCCCGCCCCCTTGCTATTGCATGTGAGTGTTTTAACAACATGACCAAAATAAAACAGTCACTTCCAAACAAGGCATTATTAACAAATGTTTCTTTGTGAACTCTCGCACGTCCTGATTTTGCTGAGTTAGATGTGTTTCTGGGTCAACATATTCTGTTGACCCTGAAACAACATTTTAATCCAAAAATTGAATCTTGACCACATCCCTATACCTAAATCTAACCTTACTTGGTAAAAGCAGGTTCTGCATGAACTCTCCATAAAAATCTGCCTCAAAATCCTTTGAGATGATCTGGGATGCCATTAAAAATAAACTATCCACTTGTTCCTTACCCTTTGCTTTTGACGCAACGTGACACTCGCATTAAACATAATCAAGTTTCAAGCCATTAAGTGACTGAACGCCAGTGGGCGGGGCCTATGGTGAAAAGATGACTATTCGTTGATATCTCGATATGGAGGCAGTGTTTATGCAAATGACAGATCAAAAGATCCGAATGAGCCGTTTTTGGAGCTTGATTAAATATATGACTTGTTTATAATAAGGAGGCGCTTTTAAGCTATGCAACTTGCAGGATGTTTTAATGGTACAAAGACCTCTTTTATGTCAAAATTTGATTTCTCATGTCATGACTCCTTTGTTAGTCATAATCCATTTGCTAGTAACGGTTTAGTCTATCTCACACCAGATGTGTTATTCTTAAATGCAAAACAGTGATCACCATTCAGGCAATAGTTAGCTTTAAGAATGAGCACACTGCTGACAGGAGATTATCGCTAGCACACCCTGAGCTATTTGTCTTACTGCCAAGGCGTATCGGCATAACTTTTTTAAAAATTGGCTGTTTACATTTTAAGCCTTATTGGCCGATTTGTGCATTATCGTGCATCCCTAATAGACAGACAGATAGACGGGCGGACATACGCTTTAATGAATCAAGTGACTCAATGTTTTAACCTTACCTTACATTGCTGTATCTATCATCATATTTAGCTGTGCATATTACAAATGAAAAGAAAAGTAGCAGACTGCGTGCGTTCATTAAATCCACTGCTTTTCTGTATAAGACCTGCACATCTTGATCTAAGCTAAAACATGCTACTACAAGGTTAGGTTAGCACCCAAGTCATCAGCGTGCACTTCAATTTAATTCAGTTTACACTTTCATGTAGCCATTAATTTTATCACTAAAATCCCTTTTAGCCTTAAGTCTAATCCAGGCATTTAGCATTGCACAAAACAGTCAGGGTGATGCCTTTTGAAACAGCAAACTATTCACGCTTACAAAAAAACGCATTTGCATCTTAAACATCCTCATGCCCGAGTAGAAACAAATGCTTCTCTTAAGAATATAATTTGTCACTTTGGTTGCTCTTCAAACAGAAAATAACCAATAGAAAAAAGATATGGGAGAAAGAAGCCAGATTCCCAGCGTTTGATCCCTATGACTCGGCACTGAATAGGGGGTCAGGTCAGATGTGAATGGGCTTTCGGAAGTCTTGCCCTAGCCTGTAGCAGCCAGTCTTCTGACCTCGCCTGCCGGCTAGACAATGGAGAGGCGTTGACCACAATGTGAGTCCGGCTTTTAAATACAGGCGCGACACTGAATAGAAATTGTTGACTGAATGGAGTCTCTTCCCGCCGCGGCGAGGACCTTGAGGGGTCAAGGTTCATCCGTGTCCGGCAGAGACGTGTGGGAACAGCAAGGCAAGATGCCCACACAGCTTGCCCGGTGCCCTCTGTGTTAAGATCTAACCCAGAGGTGGGCTGACCGGCAACTAAATGCGACAAAAGGTTGAGGCAATGTTAGCGAGAAGAGGACTGGCAAAAAAAAAAAAGTACATATCAGGCCTTCAAATGTAGAAACCAAAGTAATGCATCCTGAAGGACACCTTCCTATACAGGTTTAAGGCATCAAACCACAGAAATGTTTTGGTATGGACACAGATCAGAAACTGAGGGGCAAGATCAGGAAAACATAGGCAGAAAGAGCAATGCGTGTATCATCTAGAATGTAGGGTTTCCCACTTGCAAATGCTCATATAAAATTTCAACTAGATTAAATCTTGAAGACAAATAAAAGTTTAAAGGTGAAGACCACTTACAGAACAAAAATTTAAAGACAATGTACTCACCCCCTTGTTATTTAAGATGTTCGTGTCTTTCTTACTTCAGTCGTAAAAAAATTATGTTTTTTGAGGAAAACATTTCAGCATTGTTCTCCATATAATGGACTGGTATGGTGCCCTGAGTTTGAACTTCCAAAATGCAGTTTAAATGCAGCTTCAAACGATCCCAGATGTGGTTGTAAATGATCCCAGCCGAGGAAGAAGGGTCTTATCTAGCAAAAGGATCGGTTATTTTCATTAAAAAAATACAATTTAAATACTTTTTAATCTCAAATGCTCATCTTGTCTTGCTCTGCCTGAACTTCTGTGTATTCTGGTTCAAGACAGTTAGGGTATGTCAAAAAACTCCAATCGTATTTTCTCCCTCAACTTCAAAAATCATTTCAAAATCATCCTACATGACCGCAAAAATACAGACCCAGTGTTTGCAAAGTGAACATGCAAAGAAGATCAAACACCCTTAACAAAAAGGTAAAACAGTGATATAGGACGATTTTGAAGTTGAGGGAGAACATGAGATGGGAGTTTTTCAACATACCCTAACTGTACCAAAAAAAATAGTAAGACAAGATGAGCGCTTGACACTAAAAGTATATAAATTGTAGTATTTTTATGAAGATAACTGATCGTTTCGCTAGAGAAGACCTTGTTCCTCGGCTGGGATCAACTGCATTTGGGATCGTTTGAAGCCACATTTAAACTGCATTTTGGAAGTTCAAACACGGGGCACCATAGAAGTCCTCTATATGGAGAAAAATGCTGAAATGTTTTCCTCAAAAATATAATTTCTTTACGACTGAAGAAAGAAAGACATGAACATCTTGGATGACAAAGGGGTGAGTACATTATCTGACTTTTAATTTTTACAATTGATTTAATATCAATCTCAATTCAATTTGATTTAATACCAATTTGGATATACAGGCTATCAGATACAGTCTATGTCAATTTCATGATGGATTTCTTCAAACATCAATTACATATTGAAGAACAGGATAAGTACAACTATCTAGATAACTATCAAGGTTATGGTCATTGAATGGCTTTTTTGAGGTAAATGTAATGTTCAACTGGACAGTTTTGAAAAAGCGTGATAATGCAAAAGATAAGTCAGTTCGGTCGGGTTTTCTGAGCGCACACACACGAAGCACGGACATAGAGTTTCAGTTCAAGTTTCAATTCAGTTCTCTTTTACGTTCTATCACACATGACCAGAGAAATACACACAAAATGACGTTATACCGTCCGCGTTTATAAGCATTCATGAAAAACACAATTGTAAACAGTTGAGAGAACATCGGATGTATGTATCAGTATATTGTATCCGTGCATTCGGTTTTAAAGGGACAGTAGCCTAATTTAGTTGCTGTTGTCTTTATTATTAATGTTAATCAAGAAACAAAAGAAAGAGAAAAACACTCTGTGCTAATAAAGATTAATGTTTTAAAAAATACATATTATATAACAATTGGTATGTCATTGAAAATTGGACCATGTATAAATAATTAATAAACGCATTACACTATAACTAAAACCATTAGATTTTAGTCAACTAAATCAACTGTAGATTTAGTCAACTAAAACAATTCAGATGACTAAAATATGACTAAAACTAAATGGCATTTTAGACTATGACCAAAGACTTAATCAAAATTTGCTGTCAAAATACAGCAAACAAAAATACCAACATTAACAGGATTTGAAAGCTGAGGCTTTGCTTCATATCATTTGTTAAACTTCAAAAGCAACAGAAAAACAAAGGTGGGAGGTGAGCTACGAAAAATGTTTCATTAACTTTTGTTCACACATCTTTTGAAAACAGCATAGATTGATTATTGGGATTTAAGAATCGATATCAGTTCATTTAAAAAATGAGAATAGATTAAGATCGAGAAGTCAATATTTTCAACCCAGCCTAACAAGAGACATTACAACCAACTAATGTGTCTTGGCTATCTGTGACTGTTCAGCTGAAAGGTCTAATCTCAAAGTCTTGCATCAGTGTCTTCTCACGCTGTTGACTGAGACAGACACAAAGCAGTGGTTTTCTGGGTGTCCCACGTTCAAACAGGAAGGACAGACCCATCAGTCTACACGCAAAATGGCAGTTCTCTCACCCAGCAGGGGCTGTTGTGGTTATTTCGCAAGATCTTATTGTTTTCTGGGGAAGCAAATGGTGTTTAATAGGCACTTGACTCTGAGCATGAATTGAGGGTGTGCGTGGCCATATTATGTGTATGTCATCGCACACTATATTTGTATCTACAGTAGAGCTGTTATCCTGTATTTAGAGGAAGTATCTCCTACGTGTGAGACTAGGGGGTATGCACACTTGCCAGAACCTGCCTGTTGACACCTTTTGTTCTTATGGGCACAACATTTATGTACCTTTAAATGAATGTGTAAAGACACCTCTTAAAACCACTACTTCCCCTCAAACAGGTAATGTTTCAGATGCAAGCAAACACATACGACCGGTCACATTTAATGAACAGCCAGCAGGGCCTTAGACGAGGTCACACTGGCATTCTGGATCCCCTACGCCTCTTTAATATCATCACTGCTGCCAAAACCGTGGTGAAACAGGCCAATCGCTCATTTGATCTTGTAGCATCTTTGTTGAGTCTGATACAAAATGAAAATAAATCTGTCAAATCATGTACTGAACAGCTGAGTGAATAAGACAAAATCATTGTTATGCTGAACCGCACCAAACGTTCCCATAAAAGACATCAAACAGTTCTGCGGTAGCTTAAACTACACGCAGTCATGTTAGTAATAGACCTTACCCATTTAAGAGTCTAACACCTTATTAAAACATACAAACATCTGAAGTGGCTAAAACAGGAAATTTGCTCTTGAATGTGCATGAGAATGTGTTTTCAATAAACTCATAAATGCATCTAATAAAGAGGTACAGGAACCAAGAAGCTGATTAAACCTTAAACAAAAAGAAAGGTACAGGTTTCATTCTTTGGAGTGATTAAAACACGTCACGTCATTCCAAACCTATATGACTTTCATTAAGTCATGTTTCAGCTGTTTTTATCCAAAACAACATAGGACTTCACTTCTGTTTTATGGACAAAAAAATGGCGTGAACGGAGTGTCTATTTACACTAAGCGCAAATCTGCCTTGTTGGCAGAGGCTATTTACACTAACTCCACCCACCAGCGTTTGGATGGGATAAACAACATTATAATAGATGGCTGCCAAACAACAGCTCCAGTGGTGTAGTTAGTAAAGTGCGTAGCACTGACTTTTTGATACGATCGACCCGAGTTCGAATCCCTTTTCTTATCACGTCACATTGGAAAGTCATTTATTTTTAATAAAAATGTTGGAAATCATCCAAAAGTCGAAAATAAAGTGCCTCATGGGTGTTCACCAGGTAAATTTATGGGTAGGTATAGGAAGGGCTTTATTGTCCCAATAAGGGGGCATCCATTTAAGAAAATACAGCTTTTTTCACTTAGTGTAAATAACATCTATTATTATTTGCACATATGTAAATAGCATCTGTCGCTATTTGCACTTAGTGAAAAAATACAAAACACACAAACTAGGGGTGAGCGATACACACAATTAATCACAGAAATCTGTCAACCAGTAGAAATTTTGGACTATCATCTCTATCGCAGTTACGAGGTCATGATAACATATCATTTTCGTGTGTTTTTAAGCAATGTGGTTTAAAAACAAGTGACTTGAACGTTGAAATGCAATCAGCAGCAAGACAGAATACATTTCACCTTGAATGGGTAATACACACACTTGTATGTGTAAAAATGCCCGTTGTGTGAAACAGTATATTGGATCTGGGCAGCTCAAAAGTGACAGCAGTTTAATATTTCTACTGTCTGTCATTCATGTTAATCAAACAACAAAAGAGAGAAATCACTAAATCACTAAATGACTAAATCACTTTTGTAACTTTAAATATACATTTAATTTACAGAGTGAAGAATATGCAGTGTTTTATACATTTGTTTACTTTTTACAATGTATATAGCATTTCTTGTTTATTTGTTCTACTGTAGTTTTTTGATCCTATTGCCTGTAATTAGTTTCTTATTCTTATGTAATCACTGACTGTTTACTTGTCTTCAGTGCACTTGATTTTTTTTTTTAAATTTATGTTAGTATTAGTTTTTTTTTTGTGATACTGACACTGAAGAATTCTGAAATGTCTATGGTATCAAAAATAAAAGACCTTATTTAAAGCAAAAATAACTACTGTGATATTTGTGATTGCCATGAAATTTTTCTAAAGTCAGTCTAAATTTTTCAAAGTCAGTCATAGAGGCTTGAAATTACATAGGGTAAGAAAATGATGACAGAATTTTAATTTTTTAATTTAGCTGTAATTTTGTCCAGTTCATCAGGTCCATATTGGATGTTGGATGTACTGATTTAAACAATTTAAATACTTTTACACAGTTGAAAGGCCAGTTTTTATTTGCCCTCTACAGCATCTTTTATAGCTTGACTTAACATGCAAAATGTTTGGTCATTTGCGGGAAATAAAATAAAAATTTTATACTTTTTAACCATAAACGCTTGTCTTGTACTAGCTTTACGCATTACATTGTCACGTTGGAAAGGTCACGTGTGATGTAGGCGGAAGTACCAACCCAGTGTTTACAAGGTGAAACAAAAGTCAAACGCTGTTTACAAAAAAGGTAAAACAGCGATGTTGGATGATTTTGAAACTGGAGGAGAAAATGAGATAAAGGGCTCTGAACCGGTTCAAGGAACAAAAATGAAAACTGGAAATAAATGAAATTTTGACCGGAACAGAACCAGAATCAGAAACGAAATCAAATTATATAGTTTCGAACACAATCGAAAACTTTAAATGAGCATTAACCGGTTAATAACGTTATTTTATCGTTCCAGTTAATATTTGAAATTTGCTGTCCAACAATCACAAATTCAAGTAGTACGGCCTATGCAAATGCTATGCTGACGCATCCAACGAGTGAAATGCTTGTGCTCAGCTGTGATCTCATCATAGGTAAGTCGCACCGGCGTTAGAGTTTATCAGAGGATAGTGTATGGATTCAACAGATCACATGCACCTGCAGTGCTTCTGTGAACAGAGAAAACAGAATAAAACTATAGGCTTACATAAAAAGGAATATATAGGCCTATAAACAACATATTTCACTCTTCTGATTCATTGACAGATTAACAAAACGGAAAAAAAAAGGTGCAGAGTTTCGGTTGTGACGCGATTCAAAGTTCACAAAAAGGAAAACGAGACAGCAGAAAGAAGTTTTCTTCATTTTGCAGAAGCTTTATTTATTTTACAGTTTTCTTTATTTGGCAAAAGCTTGACAGTTTTGAATGATGTCTTCTATCTGATGTCTGTATAACCAACCAGCGTTGGTATGAGCATCGCGCCAGCGCCTTATGCGCACACAGACAACGAATTTTTGCGACACTGCAGCCTGTTCATTATCAAAATAAAGTTAAAGAAACATATAAAAAGTAACACTGCTCTGTTGTACAGTCTCACTGTGCTGATATAGCTGATGTGAATGATGTTTTACGTCAATGCAAGTGAAGTACAAAGCCTATTACATAATACAAAATACTTTAGCATCAAGATACGTTGCGAATATGGAAACATTTGGATTTGTGCCAATTTGTTTTTGGATTGACGTTTTATAGCCTAAACGTATAGCCTTAATTTTAGAGGATTTGTTGTGGAGAGAAGGAAACGAATAACTGTTTCTAATGTTTGTAAACATTTTGGCCAAAATCTAAAAAATATGATGCTGTATTGGCTGTGACTACAGCGCAGCAGGTTAAGATATCAGATCTCTTCCTGTTGTTTTTTTTTTTTCTTTTTGAGTAAAGAAAACGCTGTACTTTACTATCATCATTATTATTATTATTGTTATTATAGGCAAATAAATAAAAAAAAAAAAAACGTTATTAACCGTTATTTTTTCTGCTCAAACCGGTTTCGGAACGATAATACAAAGGAACGCAGGAACAGAAACTTTAAAATATCGATTCTGCTTTGAGTAAAAAAAAAAATTCCGTTTTCAAGCCCTGGTTTCTTACCCTAACCTACCTTTTTGAACCCAAGTACACAGAAAAAGAACTAACCACGAGTGACCCTTCCAACACGATTACGAATGCGTGATGCAAGATGAGCATTTGTGGTTAAAAAGTATACAAATTTTTAAGAAAATGACCAATCGTTTTGCTAGATAATACCCTTGTTCCTCGGCTGTAGAGGCCTTTTATTGACACTGCAATCTGAACCTTTAGAAAAATCCTGGAATGTTTTCCTCAAAAACCTTTCGACTGAAGAAAGAAAAACACGAACATCTTGGATGACATGGGGGTGAGTAACTTATCAGGAAATTTATATTCTGGAATTGAACTAATCCTTTAACGTCACTGAGAGATTTGTCACAGATCTGATAAATAGTCACAGTTGTGTTAAGAAAGTCACAAACGTGAGACGCAATTACGATAAAAAAGGTCAACATTACCTTTCAAATTTTTTTTTTACTCTGAGGCGAAAACAAGCTTCTACACTTCTGTCTTCCATTAACAGATGATGCTTCTACTTTGCAGCTTTTAAACACAAGTCAACAAAAGGTCATCGTATGAATGTGATAAAACTACAAAGGAAAATGGCACAAGAACAGTTGATTAGCATTGTTGTAGGCATTTGGCAGTGGTAGCAAACAGCACTGAATGTTGCTTTTAATGTGGGTGTGGTATTCTTGGTAATGGTACGATAGACATGATTAACTGGATTACGTAATGCACTCTTTCCCGTATTTCCATTGGCTGAGGCTAGACCTATTTGAGAGTTTTTTATTATTGAACAATGACCTCATTCAAAAATGGCTGCCAAAATACCTTTTTGGAAAATATCTTAATTACAGAGAGAGACTGACTTGGCTGCGTGCTCATCTTAGCGCACGGCTCGATGCAGTCTCGCAGCAAAAGGGCTCTCCGCATACTGACATCTGCTGAATTACTCTGAATAACCTAAAATCTGGCAGCACGCTCCGGCTCTTTGAAACCACGACAGTGCTGACTGAATTCTATCGATTCAGCCCTCATAAAAATCACAACGCACTCTTCATGGCTCCATCATGTGCATATTTGTAGAACAGGAGCGAGATGAGGAAACTCATTAAGTTGTCGCTGGTGTTAAACAGCAGCGGTGATTTGCACGATCTCACTGTTTATAGAGAATCAAAGCTGGCCAGCATCTCTTCCCAGGACACCAACAAAATCACAACACTTTCCTTCCCTGAAAAACAGGCTGTACAAACAAAACAATCTGGAGAGGATAACGGCTGTAGCCCACCATGCTCTCGACCATCCCTGAAACACTTTCAACCCGAGCAGTCCTTTGAGAAGCGATTTGTTTATTCTCTTCTTTTCTCTTCTCATATGTCTCCCCAGCGAGACAAACAAATGTTTCAAAAAGCATTGTCCACGCAACTAAACTTTATGATACAATGATACATATTTACTGATTGTGGCGATAGCAGAAAATCTTATTTCAAATGTTTTGTTTCTGTTTATCACGCATTACTCTTGAAGGTCAACAGCATGAAAAACATCAAAAGCTGCTAAATGAAGAGAGAGGCAAATGATGAAAACTTGTTGAATGAAACTTGTAGTTATATAAGCTTCCTAATAACATTCTTACATAATATATATATTCCTAAAATATTTATTTTGGTACTTTTTGCTTTTGCTTACAACATAAACACATGACGCATATATAACTTGATCAAAGGTGAGAGTAAACTTTGCCTAGGAATCTAGTGATTGATTAAATTAGCTCATAAACCGCTGATGTTTTTTGTATATTTACCTGAATTTGCGTATCTAGATCCTTCACAGATCATTCTCGTTGCAGTCCGAATTTTATTTAGAATAATTTCCTATAAACTGAATTTTCAATAAAGTGTTCACATATGGTTGGACAGCTTATGTGCACATTTTTAAATTAAATATAGCATATTTTTACAACTAGAAAATGCTCAGAAACTAGCCCTTGTGAAGGGTTTACACCCTTCCTTTTGGGGAAAAAACACTAATGAGGATACTTTAGCATTTCCATAATTTCATAATTCTGAATCATATCAAAATTGTGACATGTATAACATCAGAAATAACAGTTCTGCTAACCACTATTGTTTAGAACACTTTATTCGCATATAATCTTTAAATATTAGTATAAATGGCAAATCACTGTAATAAAACAATTTTATTACAGTCATTAAAATATATATTTCTTTTGATGCCTGACAAATTAAAATATTATCACCAATAATTAAAGCTGCATTCCGTAACTTTTGGCACTCTAGCGGTTAATAAAAAGAACTGCATGCAAATTTAGCTTTACAAAGAATGAATCCATGCCAGTGTTGGGACAGCATTTTCGGTCCCCTACCTGCCTGATGTCCAACACGTCCCTCCCACCCACAGAGTCATTGCAGACCACTAGCGTCACATCTCACACTGACACACGCAATGTGCGAGACGACTGACGAAACTTTGATTGCTTTTTTGGATTCTGTGTGTACAGTGAGTAAGCCAACACCATCTCCTCACACTATAAGACTTGAAAGTTCACGATGTGCGAACAAAAATACATTACTAAACAACAATCAGTCTATGAACAAGCTGTCCCCACACTTAATAATTGTTAAGCTATTATCATACATCTGCCAGCAAAAAAACTGCCAGATAGAAACATAAAAAATCTATAACTTTAGAATGTATTAGATGCTAAAATGGAAATTAATAATATATAGATGCTAAAAAACAAAGGGACTCATAATAAGAAGCTAGATTGTTAGATTTTGAGACATACCACTCAAAAGTTTTGGGTCAGTATTAAGTATTTTTATTTATTTTGTTTTTAAGAAATTGATATGTTTTATACAGCTAGGATGCATTAAATTGATCAAAGTGACAATGAAGACATTTACAATGTTACAAAATATTTATTTTTTAAATAAATGCTTTTCTTTTGAAATTTTCGATTTTATCAAAGAATACTAAAAATCCAGTTTCCACAGAAATATTAAGCAGCACATTAGCAGCAAATCAGCTTATTAGAATGATTTCTGAAAGATCATATAACACTAAAGACTGAATGGCTGCTGAAAATTCAGCTTTGCTATTACATGGAATAAAATGCATTATAAAATTCATTTAATTAGGAAACTGTTACTTTAAATTGTTATAATATCAACCTTGCTGAGTATAAGAGATTTCTTTCTAAAACAAAGCCTTAGCCAACGACCCTGAATATTTGAATGGTAGTCTATACCGTCGAGTTGTACATCTTAAACACATAATTTACCCAAAAATTAAATGATCTATTACATTATATTGTGTGGTACTGATAGTTAATGTGTTTTAAAATCCTGTCATTAATTACTCACCCTCACGTCATTCCAAACCCATAAGACCTTCGTTCATCTTAACACAAATTAAGAGATTTTTTTATGAAATCCAAGAGTTTTCTGGTCCTCCATAGACAGCAACGCAACTGACACATTCAAGGCCCAGAAAGATAGTAAGGACGAAATAGTCCATGTGACATCAGTAGTTCAACCTTAATTTTATGAAGCTACAAGAATATTTTTTTTGCACTGAAGTATACAAAATTAACTACTCTCAAGATTTCTATGCAGGGTCAGAAAGCTCTCAAATGTCATTAAAAATATCTTAACTTGTGTTGCGAAGATGAACTTATGGGTTTGGAATGATATAAGGGTGAGTAATTAATGACAGAATTTGAATTTTTGGGTGAACTATCCCTTTAAGAAGCAAATCTAGCTTCTAAAACACTGGTGGTCTTGGGGTTGGCTGAGAGTCTGTCTGGTGTAAGCGACTACATATAACTAACATAAAGCTCAATTCATTTCTCACTGTCACCATTGGAGAAGGAAGAAAGAGCAAAATGAAGTTTAGGAAGCGCCCTTTATATGGCCATTGTAGTCATCCCCATCTTCAACATAAGAAGAGGAACTGCGCAGAGAGAAAGGGAAGCCTATTAGCGCAGGAAAACTTGTGAGGATCTGATTCACGCTGCGAACACTAAAGCTGCCTGCCACTCAATCCCACTCAAAATGGCTCCGACAAAGGGGCCTGTTTACGCAGGCCTGGGATGAGAAAAGGATAACCTATGAGAGCTGGAGGCCAGGGCGACACAGACGGAACAAAGCCATCTGATTTGGCTGCGTTCATTTCAAAAAGGTCTTTTCCCGCCCTGAAGATGATCATTGAGACTTCAAAAAAAGAGAGGAACCTTTCGGTTGCTGGGAAAGAGAGGAAAAACCCTGAGGCCCGGATGCACGTCGCACTGAATGTTCCCCACTGAGTGTGTATGAATGTGTTAAAAGCTGGGAAAACAGGATTTAACCCCCTGTTACAAAAACTAGATCAATGGCAGGAGATTTTCAGAACAAAAGTCTCTTTAGATGTTTAGCAGTTTATTTAGAGCGATATTCAAAAACAAAGCAAGAGTTTGATTAGCAGGCAGCTCTTGTGACAGCTTCACTCTAAAATCACAATTGGATTTTACTTGTTTTTGCAAGATATGATAGATATGAATATTAAAATATATTCAAGGCTGCATTTATTTGATCAGCAGAAAACACATTTTTAAATATTATTACAATTTAAAATGACTAAGTTTATTCATGTGAAGGCAAAAGTGAATTTTCAGCAGTCATTACTCCAGTCTTCAGTGTCCCATGATTCTTCAGAAATCATTCTAATATGTTGATTTGCTGCTCAAGAAACATCTCTTATTATTGTAAGTGCTGAGATCAGTTAATTGCTGCCTAAAGGGGACATTCACTTGTACATGGTGTGTGCATATAAATGTGTCTTAGCTGTGGGTGGACACAACCCCCCTACAATGATAAAAAAAAATCCACTGCTTTTTTTAATCCCCAAAAAACCTAAACAGTCTCAATTATCATGCCGTTTTGATTTTCTGACCAGTATGACGTCACCACTGATGGACTGTCCCGTATTAGCATATTTCCGCCCTCAGCCAGTTGTACGCTGTCCGTCATTTTCTACGCGTTCAAGCAGCTGTAGCGACAACAATGTCTCATAAGCAATGCAGGTATTTTGTAGTTGAATGTACATGTAAATTTTCTCCCGACATCAGAGCCAGAGCTGTTTTGACAAGGTAAAAAGGGTGTTGTTTTATATGACCATTGAGGAATTGTAACCAAAGTATGTTGCAGATATTTCATGAAGACCCTAAACAATCATACCAACTTGTGGAAAATAGGCATCCAATGTCCTGTTTAATATTTTGGTTGGAAACCATGATACATTTCATTTTTCATGATTAGAAAGTTAGAAAGGACAGCATTTATTTAAAATATAAACTCTGTGTAACAATGTAAAAGTCACTTTTGATTAAAGTCCTCATAAAACCAAAACTGACTTCATTTACTTTGTTAGCAAACATTGCTGGTCTTAAGGTGAACAATTAATCTGTGCATTTCTTCTCTGATGACGTCAGTTTGACGACTTGGGCAGAATATCCTTAACCATGCCCCTCTAACCATTAGTTTGCTGCGAGATGGAGAGGAAGAGTGCTAAAATAAAACCCCGCCCTCTATTCAATATTCTGTTTAAAGGTGCCATAGAATGGAAAACTGTATTTACCTTGGCATAGTTAAATAATAACAGTTCTGTACATGGAAATGACATACCGTGAGCCTCAAACACCATTGTGTCCTCCTTCTTATGTTAATCTTGTGCATGCAAAAGACCACTGAAAAAAAGGACTGTGACGTTACAGTCGGGATCAATAATAGTTACGCCCCCAACATTTGCATATACTAGAAACGCGAGGACAATAGTGAAAATGGCAGATCATGGAAATAAATGTTATGTTCCAGGCTGTGCAGAGGACGTGATGTGCAGGGATGGGTTAGTGTCTGTATTCAGAAAGGCACGGAAAACAAATAACGCGTTCTAATAAAATAACGCAAGCCACTAAAGGGACACGGTTAGCTGCTTGTTAGCGGTAGCCTGTTACATTACAATACATATGATTTCACTTACCACATAAACAGAGTAGGGAGAGGACGATGGTGAATGATTTTTAGATCCTGAGCACCACTAGCAAGCATCTAATCTTGTAAAATGTGTTGAGTACAGCTGCTGTAGTATACACAGAGCACGTGCAATCGCAAATCTCGAAAGTGAAAGTAAAAAGTGAGTGTGAGAAGTTTTAATGTCCCGCATATTAATAGCAGTTCCCTGATGCCCGCAATTTATATACAGTACAATTACCCAACAATATAACTGTGAGAAAAAGTATTGAAATATATATTTTCCTCCCTGTGTTTCCTTCCTGCTGTGTGAGCTACCGAAATGAGCCGCAATGTGAAACAGCCAATCAGAACTGAGTTCAACATTATTATTCATGAACCTACCAAATAAGGTAATAACAGACTTTTAATTCTAGGGACAAATCCTAGGATGTAAATGGACATGTAAAACTGTTTCTGGAGAATTTTTGCCCTTACCTAAGCCAGATGTTTACCCATATGTAGATATCAGAAAACAATTTAAAATATTGTATCAATGCATTCTTTAAGTATACACATTTAAGTTGGAAATATGTCACTGTACTGAAATAAAGTCGGAAGCATCAGAAAAAAACATTGGACAAAATGTAGACATTCAGACTGACGACAGAAGGTCTGGGAACCTTGGTCGCTTTGAATGGCCAAGGCCCGCCCAAGAGGCAACATGACTGACAGGTAAAGCAACCAATTTTTTTTTTTTTTTTTGCCTTATGTTTATGAGTGTGGAAACGTCACCACAATAACAGACCGGTGTGTAAAACTCTCGGACAGATTTTAAACATTCTATGCCGCAAACCTTTTCACATACTTTTGAAAAGCATTTAGTTGATCCTGATAAGCACTCATCGTCACAGTTGTAAACACGGTAGCTTTCTTCTTTCATGAGGGGGTTTGTCATCACAGCATCTTTGTCGAAGCGTTAAAGAACGCGGGGTAACACTTTATTTTGATAGTCCACTTTAGACATTCTACTAACAGTAAGTAACTTTGCAACTGAATGTCAATTTGTCATTAGAGTATTAGTAGACTGTCAGCTTAATATCTTCTAAACTTCAAGTATATGTCAACTTTGTCATTCTACTAACCCTAAACCTAACTTAACAGTCTGCTCTGAGAGTTAGTAGACATGTAGTTGCAAATTAATGAGAATTAGTTGACATGTAGTTGCAAAGTTACTTATAGTTAGTAGAATGTCTAAAGTGGACTATCAAAATATAGTGCAACCGAACGCGCAACACACGTCTCCCGGAAATCCTGTATAATTCAACCAATCCAATGACGACTTTGAAACTCCTGAAGCTAAGTGTGCCTAATGTATCAGACGTTCAGACAGCAGTCTGTGGGCACGACGTCTAAGGCTGAAACTAGACATAATGTATCATATTTTCCCTCCTGTTGTTCTAAACCTGTATAACCCCACGAAACAAAAAAAGATATCTTAAAAAATGTTTCAGCCATTTGTCCACAAAATAAGAAGTACATGTCTAAAACAACACACAGAGACATTTTAAAAAAATATTTCATTTTTTACTTTCCACAGAAGCAATGAAGTTATACACATTTGGAATGACAAAAGGGTGAGTAACACTCTTTATGTAACACTCTATCACAGCATACTAACATGACAAGTAAATAAAAACATTACTGCAATGAATATTTTAAGTGAACAATATCCAGCACTAAGATGTATGAGCAACAGTGAAAGAACGTTTTTAAATTTATAAACAGTCCACGTCGTTTCGTTTCATCTAACAGAAACGAAACTAAAAATGAGCATTAAGGCATTCGCAGACATGTTTCCCTCCAATGTTCAAATAAAACTCACGCCACTGCTAGATAATACTGTGCTCAGCACATGAGGACAACATCCTGCCGGTAATATCATCTGTGGTCCTTAAAGTGGCTTTTTTCCTTACAGACTGAAAAAATGAACATTATATATGCCCCAGAGAAAAAGCGATTCCAATTACAGGTAATTCTACACTAAAGTGTATGGCAGACAACAGAAAACATGTCTCTTACAGGATAAAAGAGAAAATGCTTAGTTCAAGGACAATCATCTCAATTACTTCAGTGTAGCGAATGCAACGAGGAGTACGCACGTATTTTACATAATCAAGATGGCTCTAGAAAGCTTGGTAAAAAAACTGTTAAATGTCTGTTTTTAAGCGAAGACTTTTATTTTGATCTAAAAAAAAAAAAATTCCATGACTTTTGGCTTTTGTTGGACATGTTCAGACTATTGTAATTGCAGGAAGGGTTACAAAGTGTTCTGTGGCCTACTTACAGTGATTAGAAAGAGAGAAAAGAAGATGGAGACACAACGATACTGGCATCAATAGCACGACTTCTCTCGAAACGCTGCCTCCAAAGGTGTAGCTGAGTGATATGTTGGTTAGCTTTATCAAATAATTGGCCTGCAGGGTACAATGTCAGAACATCCTTTATTGCACAATAGCAGCCTTCAATCCCCTTGTATTGCTTGCACTGTGCCTGAATTACAAGCGGTCACAACATCTTAAATTTTCTGAAAAACAGACAATTACCAGGATGTATAATATTACGAGAACTATTGTGGAAAGGAAACTCAACTTTCCTTTGAGTGAGAGCACCTGGAATATATATGCTCTGCCCCAGAAAGCATGTGTCATGGGCAGCCTGAACAGAACACAAAGCTCACATTGCACAAAGAACAAATCTGAAAATGCTAAATGGTTCAAATCGAACCCATTTTTCTCTATTTCAACAGTCTTCGGCTCTCTGAAACATACGAACAGAGTGCGTATGTGGTTCTTCACTGTGGATAATAACGCCTGCTGATTAAATCCATTCTAATCTAATCTGGCCACATCATCTGAAACACACACAGTTCTGGTGCTGGACGTCAGCTTTGTGTCTGGGTGGCCCGTCTGGGTACAGACATTAACTTCAGCTAATGTTACTTGGTACAATCCAAACTGGCCTAAACATCTGAAATCTGCAACATCTGGTCAAATATGGCATTCATATGAAAATGCTCCACATTTTTCACATTTTGTCAGACTATACCCAAATCAAAGAAAGAACATCAGTGGGTATCGGTGGGTCATCAACATTTTAAAACGTATTCTATTATGAAACAGATGGTACAGATATTGGATCTACCAGCAATTGGCCAAAACCAGACACCTTGAGTAGACCAGCACCACAAAGAACAGGACGTTCTTCAAATGTGTCTCAGACAGTATTTTTTTAGTATTATTTACATACTGTTATTGTTTATATAGTATTTTGAATTAGCTTTTACTTTTATATTTTTAGTGTTTATTTTAATTTCAGTTTTAGTAGATTTGTTATCTGCTTTGGTAATTTATTTTTATATTTCTATTTAGCTTTTAATTATATGTATTTTGTTTTAATAATTTTATTTGAAATCAAAGCATTTTGAGTTTCAGTTTTT
The DNA here is from genome assembly GCA_019740295.1 of Labeo calbasu. NCBI lineage: Eukaryota > Metazoa > Chordata > Actinopteri > Cypriniformes > Cyprinidae > Labeo > Labeo calbasu. Next base: position 15,593 of record JAHKKF010536792.1, on the reverse strand, counting down.
CATCTAATACACTACCAGTCAAAAGTCTTTTAAAGTTTTTAAAGAAGTCTCTTCTGCTCACCAAGCCTGCATTTATTTGATCCAAAGTACAGCAAAAACAGTAAAATTCTGAAATATTTTTACTATTCAAAACAACTGTTTTCTATTTGAATATATTTTCAAATGTAATTTATTCCTGTGATTTCAACGCTGAATTTTCAGCATCATCACTCACATGATCCTTCAGAAATCATTTTAATATTCTGATTTGCTGCTCAATAAACATTTATTATTATTATTATTATTATTATGTTGTAAACAGCTGAGTAGATTTTTTTTCAGGTTTCTTTGATGAGTAGAAATTTCAGAAGAACAGCATTTATCTGAAATAGAAATATTTTGTAACATTATAAATTATTAAAGTGTTAATTTTTATAATTTCATCCCAATTTTTTTTTCATTATACTGACTTCAAGCTTTTGAATGGTATAGTGTATAATGTTACAAAAGCTTTTTATTTCAGATAAATGCTGATATTTGGATCTTTCTATTCATCAAAGAAAAAAAATGTACTCAACTGTTTTAAATATTAATAATAATAATAATAATAAAAATGTTTCTTGAAAGGCAAATCAGCATATTAGAATGATTTCTGAAGGATCATGTGACACTGAAGATTGGAGTAATAATGCTGAAACTGAAGCTTTGATCACAGGAATAAATTACATTTTAAAATATATTCAAATGGAAAGCAGTTATTTTATATAGTAAAAATATTTCAAAATATTACTGCCTTTGCTGAATTTTGGATCAAATAAATGCAGGCTTGGAGAGCAGAAGAGACTTCTTTAAAAACTTTTTACTGGTAGTGTATTTATATTTTATTTCAGCTTCACTTCAATTAATGAAAAATTATTTTCTTAACAAATTATCTTAACTCTTTTATCTGACTCTTTTATCATTGAAAGAAAAACTTGATTCCTTTATTGTACTTCTTTATTAAACTTAGTTTTTTAAAAGTAAATGACATATAGAGGTCAGACAGAAACACACACACACACACACACAAAAAACTCTACAGCAGTAAGAAGTGGAAAAGGAGCAGGCAGGAAAACATGGCATCTTGAGCTGTATTTGGCAAATGTCTAGTCATAGCATAACTGGAGAAAAATAACAGCTACATTATTCCAGATCCTGCTGGTGGGAAGCAGGTCAATTCTAAACAATGCCACTGCCGATTACAGTGGATAGCTGCTTTGTTTAACAAAATGAATCACTGACATTATTATTTAACAACCTAAACAAAACAAACAAAAAATATGGTAGTCAAGCATATTAAACTTAGTGACTTTTTGGTAAGATTAAGGACATGTATATATCTGCTTTACTTTTCATCATCTAAAGCCAGATTACAACTAAGAATATCATGATATGACTCATATGATATGATATACAAAGCATTTCCTTCATGACTTAAAGTAAACTTCTGCTGTTAGTACATGTTCTTTAAACAAAGTGACTTCCAAGAACACTTGCATAAGTGGCAATTAACACAACAGGAAGTAACAATTCAATTTCAGGTGTTTTGGTTAAGCGTTAAAGTCCACATGAATTGTAGTTTACTTTCTTATTGCATGTTCCTGATGTTATAAACAATCTGTGATAATATAATAAATAATGTAAAAGAAAATGAATAGGAGATTAATGAGGAAAGTGGAGTTACTGTATACAAGCAGGAAAAGTCCAAAGTGATCCTAAAGTTTTCAACCTGCGTAAGTGAGATGAACCATAAGTGAGATGAACCCCATCAACAAATCTTGACCCTCACAAAGAGCAGCTTTTGTTCAGGCTGTGATGAGGCTCTTCAACTAGAACAAGCAACTTTAAAAGAAAAAAAGAAAAAGTAAATGCTAAAGGACAAACTAACTCACAGTCACTAATTAAAACACTCATTGGGTCCAACAATCATTAACATTTTTTAAAAATCCACATGATATTTAAAACCCTACAAAGAGCTGCTGAGCTAATAACCCTGTTTAGCTTCCTGTTTCCTTCCTTTAATGAGTAAATTGTGAGTCGTTATAAAATCATGAATGGTGGAAAATGATTGTATGATTTTATTATTTGTGGCTACTTAAATTAACTTAAGTGGCTAATGCCATGCTGAACATACCCAAACAAACACAACAGGAAACTGGATGAATAAAAACAACAGAATGAAAACAGAAGGCTCTGACAAACCTGAATGAACTCTGAACCTTATACATAACCACACTTTGCTCATAACTACAGTAACGCATGCTGTCATTTAACTTCACGCTACAACTTATATTATTATTAATAACAGAAAGTAATGTCTGACTTGTAATATTTGACAATTTTGACAGTTTGTAAAGCATCTAAAAACAACTACCATTTATTTTTAATTCAAAATCAGTCACAAAACCGCCTATTTCATTAAAATCAGGTTCTTTCACTACATCTATTGCAAAAATTAAACTTGCATACTTAAAGCGATCAACAACATGACTGTGAGTGTAATATTAATTTATACAACACTTTAATTAACATGAAGATAGCATTGAATAACTTACGTTTCAGACAAAACTGGCCTGTTTGTTCTCCACCAAAAATGAAGTAAAAAAAAAAGCTCTGAGTGCAACAAAAGGAAACCCCACACAGATTTCCCCTCATTTGTAATCACTTAGCTCCAGCTTCACTTTGGGATTTCCATTTCCTGCTACCTACTCATTCTGCACTCGCTAGTGAGAGTAACCCTTCTCTGAAGGATCCAAGAAGGAGAAACCAAGTCAAGACTTGGGTCCAAACGCATGCACTTTTTTACCATTATAGGTGAATGCAATAAGCATCTTCAGCACAAGAGTTTCATATGTCCATGGATGATCTGAAGAATAAACCTTGCAGTGGTTCTAGTGGGACTTCAAAACGTTTGCTCTACATAACATCTCTTCTCCGGTATGTGTGTTTGTATAAGTCGTTGTACAGGGATTCAGGTGTGGGCCCCCAGGCATCTATTTATCTTACTAAAGAAGTCGTCTGATTCAACCATGTAATCAAGCATGCGCCCAGAGCCAGGCTTACTGATAGTGCTTGTTTACTGGCATCTGCTTTGGATATCTGGCATTGACGTAACCACACAGGGTATGGCTGAGGTGGGTTGATGTATTAGCTTTTCAACCAACAGTCTTTCAGAGAAAGAAATGTGATCAAGACATCCTTTGTCTTGATGGATTAGAGGCATTTACAGTAGAAAGGTTTCAAAGCGCAGGATACCATTACTTTTAAAAGGATGTGGCTACATCATTGAAAGAGCTGTCAGACTGAAGCAAAAGACAATGTGTTTCTACCACTCAACACATCCCTAAAGGACGCTAATAATGTTTTAAGCGCACATTGTGTAGAGGAGATGAATGATAGATCCTTCTGTTAAACAAAAATTTGTCTTGATTTGCAGGTGATGATTCTTACTTGGATCCAGGTCATGAAAAGACCACATCTAAAGATACGGCTGCATGTTATCGACCGCTGTTCTTTGAACAGTTTTGGCTGATGCTATGATGCAGCTGTTTCAAAAGGGTCATGACAAATCAAATTTGCCTTGATCTTTTGGCATATAAGAGATCTTTGTACCATTAAAACATCCTGCAAGTTTCATAGCTTAAAACGTCCTCCTTATTATAAACAAAGCATTTAATCAAGCTTCAAGATGACATCACCCAGGCACAAACATTTGCATAAACACCGCCTCCAGAACAAGGCATCGACGAATAGTCATCTTCTCACCATAGGCCCCGTCAAAAGCAAATAGAAATTACAATCACTGCAGCTATCTTGTCTACACTGGAGACAGTATACAGATGCGCGTTCACTTTCTGATGCAGTCCACGAGCTTAAGTCTATTGTTAATAGGACAAAAGGAGTGAAAGAACGTTTGAAGAATGGTTTAAACAGCTTGTTCGCATCTTTGTACAGATATCAGAAGGATCCCAGTGTAAGGAACTAATGGATAGTTTTTTTTAATGGCATCCCGGATTATGTCTGACACAGTGCTGCTGCTAGGAAGACACATTCACGATGAAGATTATAGAAACAAATCCTTTTAATGGAAAATCCACATGATGAAGATGGTCTAACACACAGGGTAACATTCAACAATACCGGACGAGGGAAAACTGAACAGGCTAGAACTAAAGTAGGGCTGTTAACGAGGGAAAAACAGGTGAAAGAACTAATGAAGACTAGACAAGAACAGGAACATGACCAAATAAGGGCGCACAGGAACTAAACTTATCAAAGAGAGACAAAAACTGGGTCAAACAGAGCACGTAAGTGATGAAAACTCAACAATGGGTGTGACAGTTTGCCCCACTCCTGGAAGGTGCAACCTCGCACCGCAGAGACAAAAGGAGGGATGGAAGGGACTTAGGAGGAGGCTTTGGTGGAGGACGGACACCTGGGAGGAGGACGGCAAACAGAGTCCAGGGTGGAGACGACAAAGGGAGGAGCCAGGGAGTAGACAGGCGGGGCCAGGGTGGATCAGATAGAGGGAGGAGCCAGGGAGAAGATAGGAGGGACTTGGAGCAGGAGGAGCCAGGCTGCAGCCACGATGGCGACCCACGGTGGAGCCGACGGAGGAAGGAGTCATGGTGGATGAAGGGCTGATGACTCCAGGGGGCCGACCGACAGCGGCAGAGATCCGGAAGGTCATGGTCGGAGCCATAGTGACAGAGGACTAGGGTGGAGCTGGAGGGAAAGAGAGGCCCACGGAGCCGGAGGGACGAAGGGACAAGGCGCAGACCTGAGGTAGAGGTAGGGGGACAACTGACCAAGGCAGAGCCGAAGGGATAAGGGAGCCCGGTGAAGCTGGTGGACAGATGGGCTCCGGTGGAGACGAGGGAGCTGGAAGTCATGGTGGAGCCGCTGGGTCACAGGACTAAGGCGGAGTCTGGGCTTCGGAGGCTGGAGGCGGAGTCGAGGGATCCTCTAGTATCGACACCAATGAAGCTGGAGATAGGAAGACCTGCGGCGAGCCCATGCCATAGATGGTGAGCTGAGGGTGAGCAGAGAGGCTGAAAGGATCCAGCGGAAAGGGCGTTGAGGAAGTGAACAGATCAATTAGAGGCGTTGGGAGAGGGAGGCTGGGTGGGACAGCTTGTGCTGTTGGCTCTCACACCTGGTCAGACTCTCTCGAGGACTGTCCCCAGACAACTACACTCGTGTGGTGGCGTTAAGTTCAGCTTGATAGAATGAGTAGAGGCAGGGTAGTGTGTGAGGTTAGCAAGGAACACAAAGTCTTTATTGTGGTCCTTGAGAGAGTGATCCCCCTGCTCCAGCAGGAGGATGAGGACGGCAGGGTCATCCATAACCAAAAATTATAGCTGACAAAAACGGAAAACAAAACAAGGGGAAGACACAGCTTACTTAGTTTTTGTAGGTCTGGTATTCTGCCACAAAGAATCAAATCCTTTAATGGAAAATCCACACGATGAAGACGGTCTAACACAGGGTAACATTCAGCAATACCGGATGAGGGAAAACTGAACAGGCTAGAACTAAAGTAGGGTTGTTAACGAGGGACAGACAGGTAAAGGAGGTTAACTAATGAAGACTAGACGAGAACAGGAACATGACCAAATAAGAGCAAACAGGAACTAAACTAATCAAGGAGAGACAGAAACTGGGTCAAACAGAGCACATAAGGGATGAAAACTCAACAAAAGTCCAATGGGTGTGACACTGTCTGAGGATTGTTCGGACTTCGGAGCATATCGTTTTGTAATCGAGGAAAATTTATTAACATTATAAGTAAACCTCAAAGAACATATTATTCAGTGCATTCACTGATAATCAAACTCGTTTAATTTCAGTATTATATTTAAGTCTGACTACTTCACAATACACTATACAATACACAATACATTACTGTCTGTTACTCGCTTCTCACTTCTTGTGAATAAATCGCCATCTGAATCCTCAAGTTTTATCACTGAGGTGCCATGCAAATTGACAGTTCAGCTACAGTGCAGTATGAAACTCTTCACGATTAATTCATCTTGGCAGCTGTTATATTAAAAATACAGTAAAAGCTTTCAAGAGAGCTCCACATGTAATGCTCATTTCATATGCAAAGATGTTAGCCAATCATAGCAGTGGGCGTTTACATTAAAGTCAGTAGACACGACCCTCAAACAGACTATACAAATAAGAGGGCTAAAATCAGGGTAGAAAATTAATTAATTTAATCAAATAGAAAATAGCTCTTTTAAATTGTATATACTTCAATTTTATATATAAAATAATTGCATTTGTACATTTTTAATGTTTCACAATATTATTGTTATTTTTTTTAATGAAATAAATGCATTGCTTCTAAACTTGACCGTTAGTGTGTCTTTGTGTGTGCATGTGTGTGATCCTGGTATTCACTATGTTAAGTATAGTACAGTAGTATAGTAATACCCAATATATTTTACCTTAAGGTAAAAAAGAAAAAAACAAAATCAGAAAGCCTCTGTTGAGGATTGTGATTAGGGGAAAGGAGTAGGGTTAGGAGTAGAATATACAGTTTGTACAGTATAAAAGTCATTATGTGTATGGAAAGTCTCCATAAAACATGGAAACCCAACTTGTGTGTGTGTGTGTGTGTGTGTGTGTATACACCCTTTGGTGTGGATGCTAGCATTGATATAATTTGCAACTCACATATCTGAACATAAAAAAAGAGAAAAAAGCACAGGCTCAACGTCTCACTATGGGAAACAGAAAATGAAACAGTTCAGTCACCTGAAATGCCATCAGACTAAAGATCCATACCCGACACTGCATGTGACGACTACATGTGACTGCTCTCCAACCATGAACAGACACATCCATAGTAAATCCTGTGATACATCATGACTCCATCTCCTCAAGAACCTCTTGACTCTCCACAGGCAGCTGACACATGCACCACCCTGTGTAAATGCCAGGAGGGGTTCAGTTTCAGAGACAATAACCATCTCTGAAAATTCCTCATAAAGAACATTTTGGACTCATTTTTTCATGCTGTCTTGCCAAGAGGCCACCCTAATAAGCACATCAAACTTCACTGCAAAAGTCCACTAGCTGCACAGAAAGAGCCAATATTTTAGATAAATACGCTGAAATGCACAATATTGTAATATTAACAGAATTTAAAATGTGTTAATGTATGCACAATTCCCATTTTGTAAAAATTCTTCCACATATAGATTTATATTATAAATATATATCTAACGGTTACATTTTACACTGAAAATGTATTTTATGTAATTAAACGCAATAAAATCAGCTATTCCATGAATTTCCTTTAGTATGAACCTAGAAGAATTTGTTCAGAATGCTTACATTTTAGTTGTCAGAATGTTAAAATATAGGGCTACTATGCTTATGGGATTAACACATACATTCATCCCAAAGCCAAAAGGAGTGTTGAGTCTGAAGCTGAAACCTGGCCCTACTATAAAACTGTGTGTGACTTTCTAGAAGACGTTTCCAACATGGAAAAGTCTAGTCGTCAGGACAAGCCCAGACACATCTTCTGGGCAATGCCACTCTAGAACGCTGTGGCTTAATTCTGGGAGTGAAGTGCTCAGATCACATTGCCAGTGCATCTCAATGTTTACTCACTGACATGAGCAGGAACTTAAGGGGTTACTAAGAGGGTGACAGACTGCCTTGCTTCGACAACACTTGAGAAAGGGGCCAAGCCATTACTAGGGTGTATTACATTGCTCTTGTACTGATGACAACCTCAAGAGGTCGGGGGTGTTGAGGGGGAGGGATTTGTCTTCCTGTTTAGTTTTACTGGATCAAACCAGCCAAGGTTAATTATACAAAAGCCATTACAAAAATACAAGAAAGCAACAGAAAAGGGACAGCTACACAGCTACACAGAATATACATACAGCTACAGCTACAGCCGAATATATATCATTTTTGCAAATAATAAAATACTACAGTATTGCCCAAATCCAAAACCATGCCTCTTTTTTTCACGGTCCCCCTTTATATTAGGTGGCCTTAACTACCATGTACTTACAACAAAAAATAAGAACTTATTGTATTCATATTATATTGCATAACACTTTTGCTGCTAGTGAGGTGGGATATGGGTAAGGTTAGGGACAGGTTTAGTGTTATGGTTAGTAGTGACGTTATGTCGTTCTTTCTGAGATGTGACGAAGCATGTGATTTGTTGAATGTAGTGAACGAATATGCCCTTCACTGACCGAGTTGCTTAAGTCTGAAAGATTGTTGCTTTTTTGAGTCTGGTGTCGTTTGTGAATGAAAAGAACCAGTTGTTGAACGATAATGGAGGCAAACAGGTAGAGTTCGGCTCGTATAGTTTGGCATATTTGTAGCAAAGAAAGAAATTTACACTTTACCAATGTAATGAAAACTGACCCACTAGGTGTTTTAGACTTAGTTTTGTGGTATATTTTGTTTATATATTCATATTTAACATACAGAACATAACTACACGACTACACGTTTAACATAATCCCAGATTTACGAATGTGTAAATACCTGACCAAACAATTAAAATGTTAATTATGCTATTAAACCTTGTGCTTTTGTCATCTGAACCACATACAGTGGAACCCCTTGGAGGATCTGTGAAAATGTGAATCATTTTAACAAAGTAAGAGAGATCATACAAAATGCATGTTATTTTTCCAGCATCTCTGGCATATTTGAACCCTGTCCAGCAGTGACTGTATGATTATGAGATCCACCTTTTCACACTGAGGACAATTGAGTGACTCAAACACAACTATTGAAAAAGGTTCAAACATTCACTGATGCTCCAGAAGGAAACACGATGCATTAGGAGCCGGGGGGTGAAAACTTTTGGAATTTGAAGATCAAGGTAAAATGTACTTAATGTGTCTACCGGGAAACATGCAAGTATCTTTTGTTGCTTCCGAAGGACAGTACTAAATGAAAAAAAAAGATATTTTAACAAAATAAGAAAAATTTGGATATCTTTATCCTGTTCAAAAGTGTTCACCCCCCGGCTCTTAAAGCGTCATGTTTCCCTCTGGAGCATCAGTGAATGTTTGAGTCCCTCAATTGTCCTCAGTGTGAAAAGGGGGATCAACAGTGTAATTATAAATGTAATTACAGAAATGAATTACAGATCTAATTACATGCAGGTGTTTTTTAAAGTACAATGTAAAACCATGTATAAGTGCACAATAAGTGCATTGTATCACATGATTATTTAAATGTAAGTACATCAAAGTTAAAGCCGCCTAATATAAAGTGGGATTTAAAGAGCAATTAAGATTTTCAAACCACCTAAGCAGAATGGTGATTAGTGTTTATACACTGAAATCATTCATTAGGTTTAATTTCAGTGTTTCTGTCAAATTGTCATGAGCCTGAGGCTCAGTTTTGGGTAATCCATAAATAGTGTATGATACCAGATTTTTACATAAAACGTGGCAAGAGTAACCTTAGTAAACAATCAAAAGCTAAGGAAATGTTCTGTAATTCCAAAAATTATTATATTTATATTATTTAGGAATAGGTCACTTCAGAATGAATAAATGAATGAATACAAAAAATATATAAAAATTCACCTTTATAACTTTGTGAATGTGCACATATTTATGGGTCAGTATTTTTTTTTTAAATAAATTTAAATATACATTTATAAAGTTCCAAAAGATTTTGATTTCAAATCACTGCTATTCCTTTTTAGAATCTTGAGAAACTGTATCATAAGCCACTTTTCCACTATCAGGCCGAACGATTCTAAGAACTGTCAGGTACGGTTCCAGTTGTATTTCCACATGATTACGGGAATTCTTGGCCCGGTTAGACAACCGCACTGAGCCGTGCTGGTAGAGTGCGTGTTTGTGACATCATCACTCTGTTGTCTGGCTACCAGTTTTTCCAAGTAAGCAGCTTCGCTACGTTTTTACCTTTTTAATTTTACCTTCTGTGTCCATCTCCGGTGGCATGCATATGCCCTCAGCATTTGTTGGTACACCTGTACCTGTACACCTTCTGTTTATTTTATTTTGCGCATCAAGAGTTGTGTCCTTTTTTTCTGTTATTTAACAGAGTAAATATCAGATAAAAAAAGGAGTGCTAAAAAATCCATATCGCTGTTTACGTTACACTTGCGCTACCAAGGCAACGACTGAAGCATTTGTATTACATTCCAAAGAGTTTCTTTATCAGCACCACAGTGGAAAATGAAACCGTATCCGTGCTGACTGGCCCGGATTGGCACGGAATGGAACGATTAAGCAAAAAGAACCTGATAGTGGAAAAGCGCTTGTAGCTTTCATTAAAATATTAAGCAGCACAACTGTTTTCAACACTGATAATAAATGATTCTTGAGCAGCAAATCAGCATATTAGAATGATTTCAGAAGGATTATGTGGCACTAAAGACAGGAGTAACGGCTGCTGGAAAATCAGATTTGACATTAGAGGAAGAAATTACTGTTTAAATAACATTGTAAATATTTACTGTATTTTTTAAGAAATTGGTGAGCAGAGATTTACTTTAAAAACAGGTTTAAAAAAAGATATACTGACCACATTTGTTCGAACCGTATGTGTTTGTGTATTTATATACATTTTTTACATATCTATTATACATTTATTACAATTAATAAATATAGTATATTGTTATAAAACAAATCGCAGACTGATGCGGTGATAAAACTGTAACCAAATGAATCAGTACAAAGCCAATGAAATCAGTTCTGACACTGAAACAACTCCACAACCCCACTAGACAAGCGTGAACCCATTTAAGAGAAGCAGACCCCCTCATAAGGATGTAATTACTTCATCACCCCCAACATATAAGACAGGAGTCAGGAAGTTCAAGTTGCCAACATAAGTAAAGTTTGCTCTGTGCTTTGGTGAGAAAGAGAGCAACCGAAAACAGAGGTGAGGACACTGAGTGTGCGAGTGCAGAAGTGGAGGACCATGTCGGCCTTTTGTGTCCCTGAGGGCAGAGTGCATCCTCTGTGTGCCCCCAGACTCCCATGGGCCTCATTCAGAGGTAATGTACCAGACAACAAAGATGACATACTTTTAATGCTCTCTACTCGCCTGAAGCATTCCATGCCTCTCCGATGGTCCTCCCAGGCTCTGTTTTCACAGCTAAGGGCCATAGATTCTTAAACATAATAGTGTCTCAGTCCAAAAAAAATGGTGTGGGGGTGAAAGGGTACGGTTGAGATCAGGAAAAGTGCCACCAAAGTGGTTAGAAGAGAGCCTATAATCAATGTATACTAATAATCACAACACTACTTTGTCATATCTATCCTGGTTTTTAAGTGCATGTTTTCCTTAAAATTAGTATTGATATTAAGTATTACTTTTTATAGATTTTCCACCAGTTTTGTAGCGTTACAAATCTGATAGATTTAAGTTTTGAGACTTTACTGCATATACAGCCAGGTTTTATTCAAATACTTACTTGCCAGCTATAAATTCCCTCTTTATTTTCTTAAAGTTCACTTTCACTTCATATAAAAGCAATTGGAGAGCTCTAAGGAGAACTCCAGTTCCAGAAAATTGACAGATAATGTACTCCCCATGTCATCCAAGATGTTTATGTCTTTCTTTCTTCAGCCGTAAAGAAATTATGTTTTTTGAGGGAAACATTTCAGGATTTCTCACCATATAATGGACTGATATGGTGCCCCGATTTTGAACTTCCAAAATGCAGTTTGAATGTGGCTTCAAACGAACCCAAATGTGGTTGTAAACGATCCAAGCCGAAGAAGAAAGGTCTTATCTAGCAAAATGATCAGTTATTTTCATAAAAATAATAAAACCACACCAGTCCATCATATGGAGAATAATCCTGAAATGTTTCCCTCAAAAAACATAATTTCCTTACGGCTGAAAAAGAAAGACATGAACATCTTGGATGACAAGGGGGTGAGTACATTATTTGTAAATTTGTGTTCTGGAAGTGGACTTCTCCTTCTCTTCCGTCTGCCAATTTACACAAGTATAAAGAAGGGTGTTGTGCAATGAGGCGTGGACAAATACACAGCAAATACACAGACTCTTTGATTTCAATAATCCACCGAAATCTAGCAGAACACGTACATTACCCTTTTGCCACTCATGAAAAACACATTACGAAAATGAGCGTTAAGGCAAGGTCAGAGGTTTCTAATTCCCTCTGAACAGCGGTCAGGACCTTCTCCGTGTCTCCTGTCTCCCACAGGAGAGACGCAAGCGTCAATAGCAGGTTTTCATCAAAGCAGTGATAACAGTCCTAAAAGGCAGGGAAGCGTAAAGGCTAAAGAGCGTAGGGTGACAAAAGACGGGCAAAGAGAAACAAACAAACAGAGGCTAAGAAGAGAAACTGCTGCGTTGACTCTTATCTAGTTATCTTTGCAGTGAATGTGTCCCACCTGTCCCAGTCATTCATTTTCATTGGCATTGAAGTAGTATCTTCTCACAGTGGAGTAATCTACATTCCTTCACATCTTTAGGACTATAAATAGAAAATGGTTTGGCTGACTTGGTACACAACAAGGGGTTAGCATAGACCCGTTTGCCCTCGCTGGTAAATGTTATTGCTCACAAAGATTATATCACTCAAGCATTGCTAGGGATCATTTGGGAAGTCTGTGTTATTTTTGGGTTGCTAAGTAATTGCATAGCTGTGGTTATATTTGCTTCTTATTTCAAATAGTAATTTTGTAACAGTAAATATTCTACATGCCTAATGTCTTAAAAAACGAAAAAGTTAGAGAAAGTTGAGAGATTAGCTTGTCAACTACACTGCCATTCAGAGGTTTGGGATCAGTAAAATTTTAATGTCTTTAAAAAATTCTCTTCATCTCTTCAATTCTCACTCATCAAGGCTGCATTTACTTCATCAGTAATATTGTAAATAATATTGCAGTTTAAAATAATGGTTTTCTATTTTATTATATTTTAAAAAACAATTTATTCCTTTGATGCACAGCTGAAAGTATTCCGTGTCACATGATCCGAAATCATTCTAATATGCTGATTTATGACTTTTATTATCAATGTTGGAAACAGTTGTGCAGCTTAATATTTTTTTGAAACATGTTATTCTTTTTTCAGGATTCTTTGATGAATAGAAAGTTAAAAAGAACAGCATTTGTTCATAATATAAATCTTTTTTAACAATGTAAGTATTTGCAATCACTTTTTAACAATTTAATACATTCTTGGTGAATACAAGTACTCATTTCTTTCAAAAAAGAAAGAATAAAAATTTACTGACTACAAACTTTTAAATAGCAGTTCATAATGTTACAAAAGATTTCTATTTTTAAAAAATGCTGTTGTTTTTAACTTTTTATTAAAGAATTCAGAAAAAAGTATTAGAGGTTTCAACAAAATATTAAGCAGCATAACTGTTTTTTAAATCTGAAGGATCATGTGACACTGAAGACTGGAGTAATGATGCTGAAAATTCAGCTTTGCATCACAGGAATAAATGACATTTTAAAATATATTCACACAGAAAATAGTTATTTTACGTTAAAATAATATTTCACAATATCACTGTTTTTTCAGGATTTTTGATCAAACAAATGCAGGCTTGATGGGCACAAGAAAAAAAAAACTTTAAAAATATTACTGATCTCAAACTTTTGAACAGCAGTGTATGTGTGTGTTTTTACAGTTACTTTATAACAGTAAAAAAAAAAAAATCACACAAGGGTTCTTGAAAATAGCACAGGAAATACTAAATCATCATTAGCAAATGCAGTACAATCATCCTACGGGGTTGCTGTTGACATTACCTTTGTTTGAAAAGTATAACCAGTTTAGTTTAGTTCCTGACATGACTCACTAATTTTAAAATAACTCTACCCCATGAGTTAGTAAATGGGTAGTCTCTTGCGAAAGCAGACAGTCAAGTGTAATTTCATTCAGAAAAATCAAATAGTTCTTGGAATTTTTTTTTATGTGAGGCTGAGATTAAGGAGCATGAATTGCCTATTGTAAGGCTTATTGTAATGAATAGTTGCCCTGCGTGAATTTTGCTCTATTGTGCTAGCGTGATGCAGAGCCTGCTTTATTTCATTTGACTGTTTTCTTTTCTTGTGTGTGTATGTGTGTCTAAAAATTTACCAAGACTTTTGATGAATGAGTACCATTGAGCCTAGATTCAGGTTCACGGTCTGTCCTTCAGCAGTCAATCCATTAAGCAACTACTTGTGAAAGCATAAAAATCCATGTAGTCTGTTAAAGGCTTTTTCCAGAAATCAGATTGTTTATATTACAGGTCTGTGTGTTTTCTGTGAGGTGATTACCTTCTCCATCCCACACATAGCATACCTATTTCCACCTGGAAGCTTTTCAAATATGTGACAGACTGAATATCATAGCACCTCTATATCCTCTGCATGACAGTGTAATTCCTCCTGCCCTGCGGCCATGTCTACAAAACTCAGACAGTTTACATGTTCATGTAGCTACACCTACGAAAAAAGGGCTTTGCCAAGAATTTGAGCATTCATTACACCTTCACAGTTAACCCTTTTAATGTTTCCCTAGTCAGTCTCAGCACTACTGTAGTTCAACCACCCATGCCTCTAGAACTCATGCGAACTGTTTAAAGTTTGGCTGTCAGTTCACATGTTTTTTTTATTTTATTTGAAATAATAAAAAACAAAAGCTATCCATGACCCATGTATAATAACTATATAATTAAAGGGATAGTTCACCCAAAAATGAAAATTCTGTCTTTAATTACTCACCCTCATGTCGTTCCAAATCCATAAGACCTTCATCTTTGGAACACAAATGAAGATGTTTTTGATGAAATCCGAGAGCTTTTTGACCCTGCATAGACAGCAACGCAACTGAAATGTTCCCAGTCCCAGTAAGGACATTGTTAAAATACTACACACGACATCAGTGGTTCAACCTTAATGTTATGAAGCTACACTACCAGTCAAAAGTTTTTGAACAGTAAGATTTTTTTTTTTTTAAATGTCTCTTCTGCTCATTAAGTCTGCATTTGTTTTATCCAATTTTTGAAATATTTTTACTATTTTAAATAACTGTTTTCTATTTGAACGTATTTTAAAATGTAATTTACTCCTGTGATTTCAAAGCCGAATTTGTAGCAGGATTACTCCAGCCATATTATCCTTCAGAAATCATTCTAATATTCTGATTTGCTGATCAAAAACATTTGAACAGCTGAGTAGAATTTTTTAAGGATTCTTTGATAATTAGAAAGTTCAGAAGAACAGCATTTATCTGAAATAGAAATCTTTTGTAACATTATAAATGTCTTTATCATCATTTTTGTTTAATTTACAGCATCCTTGCTAAATAAAAGTATTAATTTCTATATTTCTTTTCAACTCCAAGCTTTTGAATGGCATAGTGCATAATGTTACAAAAGCTTTTAATTCATCAAAGAATCCTGAAAAAGTACTCAACTGTTTAAAATATTGATGATGATGATGATAATAATAATAAATGTTTCTTGAACAGCAAATCAGCATATTATAATGATTTCTGAAGGATCATGTGACACTGAAGACTGGAGTAATGATGCTGAAAATGTAGCTTTGATCACAGGA